>CM076578.1:119813621-119970572 GCA_034641835.2 Pinus albicaulis
GTTGGAACACTTTGAGAAAATATTATCTGCAATATAGTAAGGAATCTTATGCTAAAATAACTTATGACACTAGAATTAACCCATTCAGCAACTCAAAATGTCACTTTCAAGCCTCATTCAAGGGTTAGAGATCTCTTGGAATAACTTTGGAAAAAGGCTGTTTGTAAAATTATGAGAAATTGTAGAACAGTCAAGAACTCAAATGATATAACTAATTCTTGTCCATATGATAATGATGTGTTAGAAGAGACTAAGAATAAGAGCATCTTGTAAAATAATGAGGGTCTTTTAAGTCTAATTAACAAAACTAGAATGCAATTAACTAATAAAACTTTAAATACAATGAACATAATTGAACTAAAATGAAATTAACCTCCGAAGTACTATAGCTCTATCTCATTCACGTGTTAGTGATATATTGGAAAAATTCATGAGAACAGGATTGACTGTAATATTCGATGTAAGTAAACATAAAACATGATGCTCAGAAAACTGCCTAAATTAAGAATAAACAGAGTTAAAAATCACTTCTCTAGAAAATATGCACAAAGCCTTTCGGACAGTAGGGGCCCTCTACCACCAGATTGGCACACGAATCCTTAAATCCTTAAAGTTGCTTCAGATCATACATCAAAGTTGTACTTCTTTCATTAAAAGAAAAACGCTCAGAAAACATAGTAACACAATCTTTTAGAACTAACAACAAAACATCCCCTAGCTAACTGTCCCTCGGTTCAACGAGTTATTCTTATAAGCAAAATACATAACTGTCATTGAGTAGAAATAGGCATAGGTGTCTTTTTAAATCAAAATCGAATTAGAACTTCTATTGAGGACTCGTACTTTGCTGAAGACATCTGCAGAGTCCTTGTCCTTGTAGAAGTCTACTTCTTAGTTTTGGCTTCCTCCACGTGCATAACCACTTGTAGATTTTTGCTCAGACTTCGTAGAGGGCAAGGAATGATGTAGGAGAGTTCTAGAATTTAACCATATGCGTTTTTACCTCAAGTGACACCTATAACCTGTATGAACATAAAGATAGCTGCGGAATATGCGACTAGCTACATAATGGCTGCATTCTGTAGCTAAGTCTGATCAAAAATCACTATGACAACAAAACCACAAAAGTATAATAAGTCATTCATTGCATGCATTCTTAAAGTGACTTTAATCATTCCTATTGATCTTTTAAGCCTATAACTAATAAAGGACAAATGGAATGAAGTGAAATTTGGTGAAAGGAAAGGACATCTTTGGGGCTCAACAGAAATGATGTTTTCTTATCAAACCTTAGAAATTATTCCCTGACATTATCTTCTAATCTCTGTGTGTAGTCACCAAGGAGGCTTTCCATTTTTCCTTTCTGTTGATTGATTCTTTGATTGGTGTACAATGGTTCTTTTGTGCTACTTTCTTCAGGACCTCATGCATGGGCCTTTTGATGGGCAACACCTTACAATAATTTGTTATGAGATCAAGATTCCCCTTGTGAACTTAGGCCTTTTGTGTCATTTCTCTTGCTGTGGAATGTCATTTATGGGTTTAGGCCTCTTACTTTGCATCTGATCTATTGTTGACCAGTATAAAGCATTCCTACAGAAATGCTTTAACATGGGAAAACTGTCTTTTGCAGGCTTAATGTTTGATCAAGAGGATACCTTTGTAGGCTTTTGATGTCTTTGGACAACGATAAGTTTCATCCTTGTATTCTCTTGACTTTACCTCTGAATATTTGTGGAAATAGTGAATTTAGAACCATGACAGTGCATGACCTAGGAGACTTTATATGACTTATTTGGGATGTCCTTTGGAATAGGTTTTCGACTGAAAAGGTTGAATCAGGGTTTGGAGGTGGAAACAGGGTTTTGACACACTTTTATGCACTACCATCCTAGACAACTAAACAACTTTGATTTATCTAAAGATCTTGGAAAGGGAGTTTTGACATCACCATTGCTCGAGACACTTGGTGAGTAGAGGAAAAAGTTTGGGTTACTTGGCGAACCAAGGTGTAAAAATAGAGGGATTAGGAAAACAGAGACATAGTGTTATAGGTAGAGGTGGCAAACATAGTGAGGGTTAGGGACATCAGTCCATGATTTGGTCTTCTTGGAGTGATAGGATGGCCATGCCTTGACAGAGTAGTAGGATAGTGAAAAATTTATCCTAAGGATAATGAAGGTAGTGAGATTTTTAGAACTCAGAAGACTTTTATGAGTTTTGTTTCTAGAAATGTTGGACAAGCATTTAGTCATCCAAACAGGTAGAAATTACTGATGAATAACAGGTGGCATGTTGACCAAGAATGGAATCCCTTTGCAGATGCCATCACAAATGTTGTCAACGCAGGGAATTTTGTACAGGTGAGCCTTGGATCTTGATAATAACACCATATTTATTTTTACATGTGTGTATCCAATTGAGGTCATAAATGAAATATTTTTTAGTTTATTAAACTGGAATCCTTATTTGTGTTCTATTAGTACTTGGTTACAAAATAATTCCTTGAATTTCTCTAGCTCATTGATTTCATTGGTTTTTTTTTAGTTGATTGATGATTTCATCAAAAAGTAAGGCATGTTATGTGGGGAGATAAATAATGGGGTGGTACTTGTGGGAAGAGACGTAAAGACTAGTGGAGAAGAGCTACTTAGTGCTAAATATATGACTGGCATGTAAATACAAAAGGAATATGCAATCCAAATGAGGATATTCAAGGACTAGCAGATATAAGGGTTGTACATTTCCAAAAACTTTACAAGAGCCCCCAGTGACCCACATAACAAAGATAACCAAAATGAATTCCTTCTTCACCATGTTCATAAATGATGCAGAAAATGAAGATATAATGGTATATGTATTAAAAAATCAACTTAAATCATATTGTATTCATACCAAATGAACAAAAACGTAGGCTCTAATATCTGGAGTATAGAATTTTTTATGGGATTAATCTTAGTGGTAGAAAAGTTAAGAGTTTCAGGGAAGATGTTAGGGGTATTCAACTCTAATTCATAGCACTAAATATCAATTTATAACCTAAGGGTGTAGGTTGAATTTGGTGAAATAAATATTAACGACTATCCTTGTCTATTGGAACACTCTGGAACACATCCCTATAGGCATTATGGAAAGGATTATGAAAAAGTGATTTAGATTTATATTCTCCTTCAACAAAGAAAAGTAGGGTTCCCTCTCATAAATTGGAAAGGAATTTCAAACCAATTGAAGATGTAGCTTGGGGGTTAATATACATTCCTTTGGGAAGTCCCTAGCTACCAAGAGTTTGTAGAGAGTAATAAAAGGTGATGGTCTGCATGGATCCTCTTATCATTTGACGAATGAATTAGTCTCCCATGTAACCCTATTTCAATTTTCATGTGAAATTATCTTCTTCAATCTCTCTCTTCTGGGTATTAGAAAATTATGAGAAACTTAGGATAGGTGAGGACTCCCAAGTAAGGTGTGAAGGAACCTATAGGATGCATAATCCAACTATTGAATTTCTTCACAATAATATTACTTTCCCCCTTGATGATGCTACAAATCCTAACAACCACCATTTGAAAACAATGATGGAAAAAACATAAAGGTCATTCTTAGCCTTGGAAGGTGATTAAAAGGATAGCTGGAATGATTATGCTAGAAGAGTGCAATTTAATTTCAAAAAAATCAGAGATGTGGAAACATAACCTTGTCCAAAATCTAAGTACACAATCAAATATGAGAAATTTTTGCACCAAGAGGTTCTCTCCATCCTAGTATGGTGGAGATAATTAAATGAACTTAGATCCATATTAATGATGGATTTACTAAGCACAAAGAGGGATCAAATCTCTTGAGATGAAAACCCTATTTTAGAGTGAAAATACATTCGATCCCTCCAGGTGCTTGGTAGATCCAGAGTTAAGATGCATCTAGGCTGGCTACTAAAGAAGTGTAAGGAGAACTGATCTGAAATGGGTGGCTGACTTGTTATGCTATGCAAGCACCTCCCACTAAATTAAAACAAATTATGATCTTGCTTATACTTGATAGTGCAGAATTGAATACTTGAATCAGGTGTATGTGTTTTAACTATTTTAATTCTTTATGTGCTAGGAATTAAACATTTGTTTTTTCTGATTAAAAGCATTTAAAACAAGCATAAAGTGCAGAAAATTAATCATCAACACATAACAACAAATTTAATAAAGGAGTTCACTCGTATGTCTTGGGCTACGTCTCCTTGAGCTTTTGTCAATTGACTTGGCTCTTTGGGATTAAGATGGATAATTTATTTTACAAGTAAATACTCAACTCTAATGGTTGTTTGAAATGTACCAATGGGTTTATAATACCATCATACCCCTGGATTGACTGCTAACTCTTTGGAAATGGACCTAGGCTCCCTTTGACTTGACCTCTTCTATCGGTGCCCTTAAGATTCCCTGAGCTTATTTGTGGAAAAAAAATCCCTTATAATTCCTTTTATGCCCCCAATTTTTTTTTACTTTCTCCAGCACATATCAGTCATCCAAAATAGGCTGTTCATTTTCTCAAAATGAGCTCTGACTCCCCAATCTAGGCCTCCAACTCCTGGTAGCCCTGATGGCCCCGAAACTTCCTTGTGTCTTCATCTCTACAAGTCTCCAAATGGTGCTAAAAATCCATCAAATGGATTCATAATGTCCAAAATAGTTAGAATAGACTATTCACTTGTTGAAATTGGCCTATGGCTGCTCTGGTTACACCTCCAACACCTGGTGGCACCCTGTGGCTCTAAGCTCACTGAAAACCTCTCTGTAGCATCTCAACCTTCAGAAGTCTCCAAACGCTTCTGAAAATCATTCAATTGGATTCATAAGGTTCAATATAGTCAGAATAGACTATTGGTTTTCTCAAAATGGTTTCTGGCTGCTCTGGTTAGGCCTCATTCTCCTACTAGCTACTGGTGGCCCTTGGAACTTCTCTGAAGCAAAATCACGCTCAGAAGTCCTCAGCTGGCTCTGCAAACCTCACCAATGGCTCCAAAATTCTCCAATTAGCTATATGACTCTTTGTTCACTCTTAATGGTCACAAATTGAGTCTCCTACTCATTTTCCCAGTTACACCTAGGAAAACTCCACTAAAAGTGGAGGACTCCACTTAACTGGAGTCAAAATAGCAATCTTCGCTCAAAAGGCGCGTTTTGCCAAAACCCCCTCCGAAATAAACTGTGGAATTTATCGTTAGTGGTTGGGTGGCCACATGCCAACCCAAACCACGTGCCTGACCATGATGGTCAGCAGAACCACAGGCGAAAACTCCGGTTACAAAGGCAGAACTCCGAGTAGAAGTGGTGTTAGCACTGACTACCACCTAATTGAATGCACAGAGATAACGTTTGCATGTGAAAAAATCATAACAAAAATTCCAGCAGAAATTGTTGGCATTAAAACCCATGCCATGTGAACACCTTCGTGGGGACTGTCGGTTAACGTTTGCACCGGTGGTTTAGCCCTTGGGTCATGGGCATGATCCTATGGGGGAGGGGTTGGCCCCTCCGCTCCCCCACATACAAAACATTTTAAATTAAAATATGCCATTGGTGCTTTACATTGTAAGAACCACTTGTGTGGCATGTTGGCACATGAGTGCGCTAGCTGGGTGAAGGTCGAGGGTTCAAGCCCGCCTCCCACATAAAATTTTGACCAACTGTTGGGCCCATGTGGCAGCCTCAAGGCTTGCCACGTGGCGCTCTTTGATTGGCCCGACCTTTAATCTATCCTACTTGATTTTGACACTTTCACGATCTAATTGGCCTAGAAGGAATATTCTAGGGGAATATTTTGAGGAATATTCCAATAATATTCCCTAGAATATTCCTTTTTTGCTAAATGTACCTTTTCCTAGTCAACCTTGGTCAAATGTCAAAATTTGTAGTTTACTGGACTTTTCAAAATGTGATAAGTTCTTCATACGATGTCGGTTTTTCGAACCGTTCATAGCACCAAAATTAGGAAGACGAGATATATCTGGTCACTCATGTTCGACATACTTTTGAACACTTTGAAATTTGAGCTATCACTTAGGTCCTGATCCAAATCTGATCACTCCTACACATTAGGAATCTTTTGGACCCCAAGAGACTTGATTGCCTGTTCAGTAGATGAGAGTACAACTCCCTCACCTTTCCAACCTCTATCCACTTTTCCTTGCTTGGCTTAGTGCCTTTGAGCCCGAACTCGAAGGTAGTAAACACTTCTCCTCTTTGATACTCTTGTCCTCCTGTCAAGAATTGTATCTTCTTTGAGCTCATCCCTAAATTTCTGGCGAGAAATCTTCAATAGAAGGTAGCTGAACATCATTTCCTTGATCATCGATCAAAGGTGGCTCATACAAACGTAATTTTTCAAAATTAACAATTGAATACATTTGCATATGTACAAAGGAATGTATAGCTTACTGGGTCAAGAAATCAAACCACTTCTTACCAAGCCACTTCCATGGTGATTTTTCCTGTTGAAAATATTCTTCTTGTGAATCATCTGGACTAACATCGATGATGTAATATTTGGTTCCATTTTCACCAGTATTTTTATCCTCTTGCTTCAAATGCTCGGGATGATTGGTTGGATGCAGTGTCCAACATTGGGCAATAAGATTTCCCTTCTTCTGGAAATGTGTACATGTCCTTTGCATCTTCTGTGAAAGTTGCCTTCGCTTTGATTGTTTCCTGTATGCCTTCATTCTCTTCCAGTATCTTGAAACTTCATGGTTACAAAAACCACAATAGGAGCAACAACTCTTTCTTCCATTCATGCATGCATATTTTTCATGCTTAACATATTCATAATCAACTTGACTATGGGAAGAATTATACCTCAAATTTTGCTTTACATGTCCATCTTTTTTACCTTCTTGAGGAGATGAAATTGAAGAGGTTCCAACTCTCTTTTTAAGAGCAACATCAGTGTTCATGTATTGATAGCTGTCAGAACTCTGTTACAGTTCACCATAAGCTGCATTTCTACAAACATCTTGCTGCAACATAGGATTCAAACAATGGAATTAATCTTGAATACAAACTTGACATGTTTGTGGGTTTGAACCTACAACAAAAGTTCTTCTTGGAGTTGTCTCGAGTGCCTTCATGGCTTTGGAGTTTTCACCATAAGATTGAACATAGCCTAGACCAAACTTCTTAGACCTTTCCTCAACCATAATAAGCTCAATCATGCCTTGTGAATGTTTTCCTAGACCCTTGCCTTCATAGCCCATTTTTAACATCAATTTGGACCCTATAAATGTAATGTGTTTTTCAAATGAACCTACACATCTATCTGAAGAGGAAATTGAAGAAAAATTTGAGTGATTTACCTCTTCTTCAAGCATGTGCTTGGTTAAGGCCTATTTGGAATGATGGAGCTGCATCTCCATCTCATGCATTCTTTGAAGAAGTCCTTCTTTCTCTTGCTTCATAGCAACCAATTTCTCATGAAGTCTCGTGCTTTTCCTTACATCTTCATACAGAATTTGCACCATATCCTTCGGGATGTAGAAGTCCCGCTTCATCTCTTTTTTAAGGAGTCTTGTAAAGGAGGATTTAGAAACCTCACTTGATGAATTTGTCATCATTATTTAAATGAATTAAATAACTTCAAAAACAATTCACAAAGCCTAAAAAATAATTGAAAAAGCTTCTTAACAATATGTCTGTATATTCAAGCTCTTTTCTATATCTTGTATCTCTTTTTCAAGTAGCCTCTTTTGCAAACAATCCCTCTTGTGCTTCAAGGGTTTCCTTGAGGTATTTTGGGTAAGGATGATGATTTCAGCCTTCTTCCTTCTTGTCCTCTTCTGGACTTAGCTAACAGTAGCTCCCCTTCACCTCTTGCAAACTCAAACTTGTAAGCATCAATCAATTTCCAAACAGTTAAATTATTTGCACTGTTAAACACCCTTCAAGTCAAACAAGCAACCTAGTGCTCTGTCAAGCAAGAAACCTAGTGCTCTAATACCACCTGATCTGAAATGGGTGGCTGACTTGTTATGCTCTGCAAGCACCTCCCACTCAATTAAAACAAATTATGATCTTTCTTATACTTGATAGTGCAGAATTGAATACTTGAATCAGGTGTATGTGTTTTAATTGTTTTAAGTCTTTATGTGTGAAGAATTAAACATTTGTTTTTGCTGATTAAAAGCATGTAAAACAAGCATAAAGTGCAGAAAATTAATCATCAACACATAACAACAAATTTAATAAAGGAGTTCACCCATATGTCTTGGGCTACGTCTCCTTGAGCCTTTGTCAATTGACCTGGCTCTTTGGGATTAAGACGGATAATTTCTTTTACAGGTAACTAATCAACTCCAATGGTTTTTTGAACTGTACCAATGGGTTTAGAACACCATCATACCCCTGAATTGACTGCTGACTCTCTGGAAATGGACCTAGGCTCCCTTTGACTTGACCTCTTCTATCGGCGCCCTTAAGCTTCCATGAGCTTATCTATGGAAAAAAATCCTTTAAAATTCATTTTCTATCCCTGAAATTTTTTTTACTATCTCCATCACATATCAGTCATCCAAAATAGGTTGTTCATTTGCTCAAAATGAGATTTGACTCCCCAAACTAGGCCTCCAACCCCTGGTGACCCCGAAACTTCCTTGTGGTTTCTTCAGCTCTAGAAGTATTCAAATGGATTTTAAAATCCCTAAAATGGATTTAGAATGTCCAAAATAGTCATAATATACTATTCACTTGCTGAAATTGGCCTACGGCTGCTCTGGTTACGCCTCCAACACCTGGTGGAACCCTGGGGCTCTCGGCTCACTGAAAACTTCTCTGTAGCATCTCAACGTTCAGAAGTCTCCAAAATATTCTGAAAATACTTCCATTGGTCTCATAATCTTCAAGATAGTTAGAATAGACTATTGGTTTGCTGAGAATGGTCTCTGGATGCTCTGGTTAGGCCTCATTCTCCGCTGGCTCTTGGTGGAACTTGGAACTTCTCTGAAGAAAAATCACGCTCATAAGTCCTCAGTCGGCTCTACAAAACTCACCAATGGTTCCAGAATTCTCCAATTAGCTAAGAATGACTCTTTTTTCACTTTTAATGGTCGAAAATTAATTCTCCTACTCATTTTCCCAGTTACACCTAGGAAAACTCCACTAAAAGTGGAGGACTCCACTTAACTGGAGTCAAAATAGAAATCTCCGCTCAAAAGGTGTGTTTTGCCAAAAACCCCACCAAAATAAACCATGGAATTTATCATTAGTGGTTAGGTGGCCACATGCCAACCCAAACCACGAGCCTAACCATGATGGTCAGTGGAACCACAGGCAGAAGCTCCGATTACAAAGGCGGAACTCCGGGTAGAAGTGGTGTTAGCACTGACCGCCACCTAACTGAACATGTGGAGATAACACTTGCATGTGACAACATCATAATAGAACTGCCGGCGAAAATTTTTGGCATTAAAACCCATGCCATGTGAACACCTTCGTGAGGATTGTCGGTTAACATTTGTGCCTGTGGTTTAGCCCTTGGGTCATGGGCGTGATCCTTTGGGGGAGGGGCTGGCCCCTCCGCTCCCATGCATACAAAAAATTTTAAATTCAAATATGCCATCAGTCCTTTACATTGTAAGAACCACTTGTGTGCATCTTGGAATGCGGGCGTGCTAGTCAGGGGGAGGTTGGGGGTTCGAGCCCCGCCTCCCACATAAAATTTTGAGCAACTGTTCAGCCCACGTCGCACTCTTTGATTGGCCCGGCCTTTAACCTGTCCTACATGATGCTGAAACTTATCACGATCCAAGTGGCCCAGAAGGAATATTTTGAGGGAATATTCCTTTTTTGTTGAGTGTACCTATTCCCAGTCAACCCTGGTCAAATGTCAAAATTTGCAGTTTACCGGACTTTTCAAAATGTGATAGCTTCTTCATACGGTGTCGTTTTTCGAACCGTTCGTGACACCAGAATCAGGAAGATGAGATCTATCCGGTCGCTCAAGTTCGGCACACTTTTGGACACTTTGAAATTTGAGCTATCAGTTAGGTCCTGATCCAAATCTGATCAAGAACCAAATAGTGTTGGAGAAGCATATGGAAAATTGAAGCACAAATAAAAAAAAATTGTTCCACTTGTTAACCTAAGGAAACAAGTTATTAACTAGGGACACATTACAACAAAGAACCCAACGGGGCCTAGGAAATTATACTAAATGAGGATGATGCCATTCTCATTATATCTTGAGAGGTTTGTACTCACCATTAAGGGTATAGTAAAAAAATATGTAGTCTGTTTTGTTCTTCAATTTATTCCCAAGAACATTTATGTTTTACAAAGAAACTGAAACATGAAAAAATTATTAACTTTTTTTATTTCTTTCTTCTACCATATTTCATTGACTTAAGATGTTTTTTGTAATTTATGTTCCCCCATTAATTTTCAGACTTATATGTTCAAGTATGAAAGTGTCCACGGATAATGGAAGCATCATGAATTCAAGGTCAAAGACTACAAAAATTTACGCTCTGGAGAAAAATCAGTCACTTCATTTGGTTTTAGGTAATACACTTGCTTATGGCAATCAATGAAAATTTTTTGTAGGTCAATTATTGCTTGAGCTTAGACATGAGCAAAGTGTGTGTGCTGAAATTTTCTATTTGTTCCCATTTGTCTAACTATTTGCAATTTGGTTTGAAAAATGTAGGAATCTTGAGGAAATACCATGGGGTGAGGTTGGCATAGAGTATGTGGTTGAATCCATAGGTGTATTTAATAACAAAGAGAAAGCAACTTCTCACTTAAAGGTTTGAATATTATTAGATTTTAGGTTTTTGTGGTGTGCTTTTGTAGATGAACGCAGATTATCCAAAGTGATGTTGTGTTTTTTAGATAAATAATTCCACAATTATATTTGAAAGTTGTCTATGTTTCGAATCCAAAAGAGGATCCTTTTTTGGATTCAAAATGTGTATAGGTTTGAATATTCCCATTCCATAGTTCAATTATCGTTGGTTTTCCTTCCTTCAAATTTTATCCCACATGGCACTAGTTAAAAATAAAATGTACCTAAAAGTTTATTAATGGTATTTGATGTAACCAAAGGTTTGTCACATGGTATTTTTGGCATGTGACCACCCAGTCAATCAACTTAACTAAGCAATCATGATGGCTCAATTACTTATTTATGGCTCCCTTATGGAAGTGTGCCAACAATTTTTTTGAGGAATCAAACTGTTGTGGGAGCTATAACACTACCCCATTTTCAATGACCCAATTTTCTTCTCATGGTCTCCTTGAGATAGATCTAAAAAATTAATGTTCTTTAAAATATGTCCACCCAATTGCTACACAAAAACACACATAAACACAATTTTTTATGGACCTTCCCTTCCCCTACTTATGATGTTAAATGTGTCCCTTGGTATCAAAGTGTTACACAAACACACACACACAAATAAAACTATTGATGGACCTTCTCTTCCCCTATCTGTGATGTTGAATGTGTCCCTCGATACCCAAGTGTTAAAAAAACATAGACACAAATATAATTGTTGATGGACCTTCCTCTACTTGTGATGTTGAATGTGTCCCTTGGTACAAAAATGTTTAATAATTAGTGGTTGACATTAATCCACAAGTTTTAATAAGGTAAAGCCATGTATATTGTTTATATTATACAAAAAAAAGTATTAAATGCCAGTTTCAAATTCTTTCTGCAAATGGTATTTTGGGGCCATTTTTTCCTTAGAAGTTGTGCCATGATGGTTCCTTCAATTTTTTTCTTTTAAATATTTTGGTCAAGTTTTCTTATGGGACAACAGGGTTTTGATAAAATGGATTGATTTTGTCATTAACTGTATTCATCGTTGGTGTTTTGGATACTCTAAGGTCATTGAAAATTGAAACTATTACCAGATTAATGATCACAACCTCACATAATCCAACATCTTACAATGGTGTGAAGGTGGCCGATCTAGGAGGTGGAATGTTGACCCAAGAATGGAGGCCATTTGCAGATGCCATCACAAATGTTTTCAATGCAATGAATTTTGTACTGGTGATCTTTGGAGCTTGAAAATAACACCATATTTATTTGTACCTGTGTGTATCCAATTGAGGTAAGATATTTTCCAGTTTAGTGAAATGGCATCCTTATTTGTTTTCTTGTAGTTCTTGGTTACAAAATCATTCCTTGAATTTCTCTAGCTCATTGATTTCATTGTTTTTTTTCAGTTGATTGATGAGTTCATAAAAAATCAAGGCATGTCATGTGGGGAGGCATATTTTGGGGTGGTATTTATGGAAAGAGACATAAGGCATAGTGGAAAGTATCTACTCAGTGCTAAATATATGAATAACATAATTTTATTGGCAGAATAGAATAACTGCTAAATATATGACTGGGAAAAAATATTTATGGCTACTTCCCAAGGGAATTGGGGTTGTAAAAGGAGTAATTATAGTTGAAATGGGTATCCTGAATACTCCACAAGTTCACTAGATGGTATGGAGTAAAGAAAGGCATGCCAAAAAAAAAATATGATTATTATATGCATATTTCAAGTTCACTCAAGTAAGTGTGTTTAATGTCTCATTCTAGAAATCTAGGAATTTTGTGTAATGTTTGATAGATTTATCTAATCTGTACTCTGTTCTTTGAATTCACAATACTGGGAATGTTTCTGAATTTTATTGAGCCACCTTATTAATGAATCTTGAGCCTTTAATATTATTTTATATTCATATATCGAGTCATTTAAATTTATCTTTCAGTGCAATCATTTTCATGCAAAATTATTATGGGAGCAAGGCCTAGAGTGTGGAAGTTGGGACCTCCTATTGAAGGAGTGGTGGTAGAGGGAGTAAATGGAGTAAGTGAAAAAAAGTTGTATACATTACAAAACAATTTGGAGGGTATTGAAGTGAATATCATGAACTTTGGCAAGGAAGGTGAGGGAGGGTTCAATGACAATGTCAAGGATGACTTTGTGCAAAAGGAGAAGGTCACTCCCAGTGGATTTGGAGGGGATGATATTGGAAAAAGGTGTTTTTCTTTTACTCTGTGTTTACTGTAATGGAAGCCAATACCTATTTTTCTGTGAAATAGTAACTAATTTTGAAAATGTGTGCAAGCTTGGATGGTGATGCAGAAAAAATAGTTTATTTCTATATCTTGTCCCCAAAGTAAAGGATGCTGAGCTAATTGGTGTGATAAAATCATGACTCTTTTTGCTATTTTCATCAAGCGGAAATTATATTCTATGTATAATAAATAAAAGGAAGAGAGTTCACCAGAAATAAGATATCTCAAAATCCTTACATTGAAGAGTGCCATTCCATTACATTGCACATTATACAAACTTCTTATGCTAATGGAGCTTCAACAAGGTACTTGAGAGAAATTGGTTTGGAAGATGTGTTCACTTCCATTAGATTGAAGTACTTTACATGAGAAGGCTACTGAATATGATATTGGTGTCTACATTGAAGCAAATGGACATGGCACTATTTTATTTCTGAGGAATTCTTATTATGGTTGAAAGCATTCAATGAAGAGCTTTCTTCTACATCAACAAGCTTGTTTGACTGTAAATAGCCTCAGGTAACTGAAATATTGCTGGTATTTAGTCTAGTAAATAGAGAATGTGATCATATGAGTATTTTTCATTCATTACACTTCTTTAAATTTTATTTCCAGACTCAAAGCAGAGGAGGGATGTTCAAATATTATTGGTCATTAGTAGTTTGATCAATCAAGTAGTTGGGGATTCATTGAGTGGCTTGTTTTTGGTACAGGTAATTCTGCACAATATGCGATGGTCCATTCAAACATGGAATACACTATTTTTGACCTTCCGATCTCGTAATTGAAGGTTTCTTCTTTTGTTTTTTTAATGTCTTGGACTCAATGTCGTATTTCACATAAGGAACTACCTTTTGTATACTGAAAAGTTATTCATACAACTGATTATAGTTAGCAATGTTTGTGAAGTAGGATGTGGTGAATACATTTAAGTGATTCTGTTAATTTATGTTAGTTTATATATACTATATTATTATGTTTTTATTTGTGATAAAATATGGTTCCCCAATAACTTAATTTGTACGCAGCATCAAAATTTTGTGTTGTGTTCCCATTGAGTGCATTGTTGCCATTCACAAGAAAAGAAATTGACAAATTATCGTATACAAAGACACGAGTGCTACATAGTAAGTGAAAGATATTAAAATCAAAGTTTCATTTTGTACTCTTTATCCCTTGAAATATCGCTAGAATATTATATATCCTACATTCTACAACAGTCTCTATTATGAATAATTCCATTTAGGTGCATATGTAACCTAGCAGGGTGAATTTAAATGTGAAACCTCATTTTTCAAAATTGGTGCAAAAATTATTTGCGAGTGGTACATTCTAGAGAAGAAGACAGGCACTACAACTTGAGATACCATTGATAGTGGGATTTGAAATGTATTATGAGGTCTTCTGAAATGCTTTGTTAATGTCCTCAAAGGTGGGTGTGAAGGTGTTAGCTCACTACTCAAATTTTTTCTTTTGAGATGTTGTATTCACTATTTCAAAGATGAAATTAGTATATCATGGAACAAAAAATTATATCACATGAACGACAGGGTTACTAGGAAAATATTTCCCTAAAATAACCTAAAAGGAAAGCATATGATTCTGGCCACCAAGATAAAGGAAATCAACACCAAAACACCAATTTTGGCTCTCACAAGTAGATCCAATGCCTACTTAAAGCTCCTTATATCCCCTAGGTTAAAATAAGAGGGGTCATCCTGAAAAGTAACTTTACATGGATTCTTCCACATACAACCAAATAATTTCCATAGGGATTTGTAGCTATCCCAAACCTTATAAATGGAATCTAAAGAGGTATTTTCCATAGAAGAAGGGTTTTGAAGAAGTGAAATTAAACCTAAAACCATGTCTAAAAAATTAACGTAACATCTCCAAAATATATGCTTGATCTCTTCATCATGATTTTCACACAAAACAAAAGCAACATCTGTCATACAATATAACTTCTTTATGAAGTTTACTTTTGGTATCCAACCATTGATGGAGCTGAAGCCACCCCTTAACATTGTTCTTAAAAGCCAAATTTGACTTACAAATGGATCGGAATTGCCTTAATCCATTTGAAAAGATCTGAGACACAAGATATTAAGCTAAATTCCTCCTATGGATCCTACAACAAAAATCCATTGGTTAGGGTATGACAATCTACAATACAAGATCTGAGATACATATTGGGTCTAGACTAATTGCTCTCATAATATGGTATACTAGATATATGTTCATATAGAACCATTGTGATGGTATTTATTTCTTTCCATGTTGGAGGTATAGTAGGATATTGATGTTGCGGGAAAGTTGCACAATGATTAAATCTTCCATTCTTTTGACGGGAGAGTTTGGCCCAATCAGGATTAGTTCGGATATAGGAGTTGTGTATGTTACTGTTATACTATAAGATGTGTAGTTTGTATTTTATATACAAATACAAAAATAAGTCTGGTTTACTGACCATGCTACAATAGTGTATGGAAGGATTTACACGTTTTCAAAGTATTTATTTATAGCATAGTTTCTCAATGATGGGTATGTAGTAGACAGAGCATGAAAAATGATATTTTACTTGAAGCATTCTTTTCAAACAAGTAGAGCATGGGGAATTCCTTTGATGGATTTTAAAAAAGGTTATGCATATTGTCTAGTTGATTTTGTTACATGGATGATAATGTTTGAAAATATGTAAGATGTAGATGTCACTACATTCCACAATTTGTGCTTGAAGGAAGATTATTTTGGAAATTACATGTTCATTTAATGTAGCTGGGTTACTCAATAAAATTATTCAACAATGTTCTTCTAACTGGGTTGCGAAGTTGCAATGAGTCTCTGGTAGTCTATGTAATGAATAATAATTGGGCCATCATGCTTTATGAAATATACTTAATTGGATAGCGAAGGTGAATAAAATGAAAAGGGTAACTCAAAGCTTGAAGGAAGATTTTGTCCCTCATGATTACTACGACTATAGTTCATTACTGAATATTTTCAAAAAAAGTGGAAGGAATATTTCATCTGGTATATTTGCAACCTAGACATAGAGAACATAAGAAATGAACCATCTGTAATGTATTATACCTTGCTTATTTGCGATCAAGCTTTGTGGATGAATCATGGATATTTGCACAACTCAACAACACTGAACAACTTTACTAGATTTTATGTATGAATGTAGTTTCAAGTTAGTGCAAAGTCAAAAAAATTTTGGTTTGAAAATTAAATTAAAGATTTTGAGAATTATAATCTCCTTTTTGTTGTTTTGCGATAAAATATTTTTTTCTAGATTAAATTTTCCAGTTCATGAATTTATTTCCAAGCACTTCCACCGCTCATCCTACTTGCACTGTTTGGTGTGATAAACTAGTTTTTGCCAGATATTTTCTCCTAAATGTGGATCCTTCATTATATAAAAGTTTTAATTTGAAAATTAACTATTGTTTATTTCAAAAATAAACTTATCTTTGTTATGCAACATAAGAATGTACCATTCAAGTTGAAATTACAACACTATTGAAGGGAGAATATTACTTGTGTAACAACTATCTTTAATTTATGTCTAAGAATATTTGGATTTATTATCTAGCATGCAATGATTTTGAATGTTAATTTGTTGAATTCTTTAGTTTTATTAATAGTATGCCTTGATTTATTTTACAATGCTATAGAGTAGGTTTTTTTCTTGTCCTTGGGAGATTGAGCTGAGTTCAAATAAAATATAATGGCCTTTTATTTCATTTTATATTCTCTTATTTATTTTATGTAATCTCATTCATGGTTTGTTTTTACATTGATGCAAGTGTGTTGTTTTTTCTTTTATAAAATCTTGTTAACAATAGGAGAAATATTTCATGGAAAATCATGGAGGGAGATAACCCAACAATAGCATGATCCCTACCTAGTAAGCATGATCATGACAAGTACGCGATTATTGCCAAGAGTCATTAAGATTTATTTTAATTTATGAAGTGTGGCATGATTCTTTTTCCATAGTTAGTTTCTTTGAACTATATTATGAAATATACCAAAACAAAGTAATGTGGTAGAAAATTTCAATTGTTGAAGATTGAACACTTAACAACAACCCGATTTACAACACTAGTGGATAAAGTAAGGTATAATTTGATGATGAAGTTGTCTTTAATTTTATTTATTTCATATATTAAATTTCAATTTAATATCCATTTATTGAACTTAATTTTTAAATATACCAAAATGGAGCCTTGTTATAGAAAGGTTCAAATCTTGAAGATCAAACACTTAATTACAACCTCATTTCCAACACTTGTGGATATAGTAAGAAATCATTAAATATAGGATTTTTATTTTTTTTCATTTATTTCATTTAACAAGAATCAATATAATAGTTTAGGTAGATCATCCTACAAATTATTTGATACATATAGTATATGCATCTCACAAGCTTACATATCCTGAATTGATAATAAAATGTAATAGAATTTATGCATATAAATTAAATGAAACCATTCTTCAATTTTTTCTTCAAGGGAACAATATATGCTTGATTGTTCCTTGTTATAAAATTATAATCTACATACACCACAAGATATACAACAATTTTGGAAACTTTCTTGAAAAGAAAGTTACATCATCAAAATTAAAATGCTTGAAATTGTTTTTAAAAATATGCCTAGTTAACTTTTCATACCATGCATGAGGTGCTTTCTTTAGGCCATAAAAAGAATTAATGAGCTTGCATATTTCTTGTTCTTGAACCTTCATGAAAAATCCTTCTGGTTGAGACATGTAAAAATTTTCTTTCAAGTCTTAATTCAAGAAGGTTATCTTCACATCCAAGTAATGAATCATATACCTATTCAGTGTAGCCAAAGCCAATAACGCACAAATGATATCCCATTTTTGTGTGGAGGAAAGTATTATCATATTTTATGCCTTCCTTCTATGTAAATCCTTTAAATGCCATAAGTCTCACTTTATCCTTGTTGAGTTTTCCATTTTATTGATACTTGTTCTTGTATACCCACCTACAGTTAACTGGTTTGGTTCCAAGTGGAGAATCTTCCAACTTCCACATCCCATATTTTATGAGATCATCATACTCCTTCTACATGGTTCTTTCCACTAATAATGAGAAGCATATTATTTAAATAAATATGGTTCAATTTTATTACAGTAAATTCAATTCACAATAAAGTGAAACAATGATATTGTTTGCATCAAATGATTATGAACTGTATACATCACCTCCATATTAACTTATAGAAATTATAGTTCATGTCTTTCTAACCTCACTAGGATGAAACATTTCAAGTATATTTATGATCCATTTTGGTGGACCTTTCTAAGATAGTCTAGGTTACTTAGTTGATTGAGATGGTGTTGAATTCTCAACAAGGCTCAAAATTTTAATTCTCCTAATCACATCATCCAAATGAATTTCTTGCTCTAATAAAGCGAATGGATCTTACTCATGAGGGGGACATGGAACTTCAAAAGTGTAGAAGCAACAAGTTCTATTAACCAAACTATTATAATAAATAAAAACTCAACCATAGTACTAAAATATAATCAAGGATTCAATTACCATAAACCTTTATAGAAGAGAATTAAGATAGAAAATAAATAGTAGCAAATGGAACATGGTACAAATAAATTTTTCCTCGAAACCATTAATTAGGAAAAAGCAACCAAACTTTGAGCTTCGACACTCTTATATTCTCCACCGAATATTTAGCCAAATTATAGTCAAAATTTACCTTAGTCTACACCTAAGACTAATGTTCGTATTAAATCAATTGATATTTATTAATCATGAATCTCCCATTAGCTTACAAAGGCTTACATCATTCTCTATGTATACACAAAAAAACCTAATTTCATATTTCCAAAATTAGTTATAGAAGCTTGAGTCTCATTAACCATGACCTTGAAAATATAATGGTTCATAATAATTTTTGATATATTTTGACTATAGTCAATTTCCACTTGACCACCAGTCTTAGTCAACCACATGCACCCTTGATTATGATAGCTTTCAGCTACTCCATTGAATATCAACTTCTATTAGTTGCTTCGTTGACGTCAACTATGATTATTTTCTTTTACTTAACTGGAAATTTGTTCTTGACTCAACCATATAGCATTAACATGACTTGACCAGTCGCTGATACTTCACCTAGTTTATTTTATCGAATATAATGTTGAGATCTAGAAAAATTGAACAATTTAACTCTAGTCGATTGATTTTATTTTAAAATAAATATAACACCTCAAGATTCTCCCACTTATTGTTTTTGTTGTAGGAATAGGAGAGATTATGCTTCAATGATCTATGGAAGTAATGCCCATTACCTCTCTACACCATGAAAAATTCATAACACTCATTATATTTGTTATAAAGTCTACAATATTTTCCAAAGTCTCTATATTCTCTAGTAGTATTGATAAGCCTCCAAATTGCCTATTTTTATATCCTATTCTACATCTACATTCCATAAATATTTCCCCTGAGTTGTAAACTTCATGAAAACTTTATCCTTTTGATAAACAATATGACTTAAGTTTTTCTAATTATATAACTAACTTAAGTTGAAATGTGGTATATGCTTGATCTTAGAGTGATTTAAGGTTTTTATTACTATCACATATTTTATTTATATGAAGGCTAATGTGAAGTGCAAGAAATCAATGAAGAAGACAATAATGATCTTCTTCATTCATTGGTACAAAAAAACTTGAATACTATTGATATTTTTAATGGATTTTGTTCCTTCACCTTCTTTAGAAGACTAGATTAGTCCCACAAAATAGGTTGCATGATTTTACGATATTTTGGGAAAATTTTCATCAATCAAGGGATTGATTGAACCTAGATATGATATATTTTCAAGTACAATATGGAGTCTCCTCTAGAGGATTGTAATCATCATTCTGGTAAATTTGAATTTGGAAGTAATATAGATTGTAGGTTCAAGTTTCTTTCTGAAAATAGTGTTTTTAATTTGAGGGATTCACTCTATTGATTTCTTCAAGGTTTGGGAATAATTTCAAGGTACAATGGAGATTGAACCCTCTCTAGCTATCAATTTTATGGTTTTTGATTTATTTTCTTCCAAGTCTTGTGGTTTTATTTATGTAATTCTTGTACTTTCATTTACAACATTATTTTCCTGTCATGTATTTCCTTTATGATTTTTTCATTATAATATTTTTCTCGATGGCTTGATATTCCTTGCTATTATAATAGTTTGATTTCTTTCAAAATATACTTTATATTCATTTCCTTTATTTTCGTTTGCTTTAGAATAGTTTTCATTCAATCAATTTATATCTTTCCTTGCAAGAAAAGTAACATTTACTTTATGTTCATTTCCTTTATTAGTTATTACATTCTTGGAATTATCACGCTTCATGTTTGAAATATGGTTGTTTAAGCGTAGTTTTCACATAGAGTGCATAATACACCATGTCATTCAATTTAAGTGCTTAAATCTTGAACATTAAATAATAAATATGCGAGCTCATAAACTTATGTGATGTAATCAAAATATGCAAGATCAGAGAATCAATGGCTTTCTAACATGTTTTATGAAATAAATAAAACACTTTAAAAATCAAATAACTCAAAAAAAATACTACAGGGAACTTATTTAGTGGATTTCAAAATTGGAGAAACAAATCTCAAGCCTAATCTTCATTAAAACCTAGCCATTATACCCAATGTCTAAGGAAGGGAATTCATCCAATAAATTAAATCTATGAGATGTTTGCTAAATATGGTGTCAACATAGAGGCCCTTCACGAGTAGGTTGCAATCTTTCTCTCTAAGCCAACAAAGAGGTCATGCAACTACAAAGAGTTACAATGGATATCTCAACCCTTTAAGAGTGATATCGCTTTTGCAAACAAGCAACAATTGTAAGAAATGAAACAATCGATAAACAAAGCAACAAATAAACTATATATTCAAGGAAACAAACTGAAATTTAGTTACAAATTCAAAGCTACACTACACTACATTACAAAGGAAAACATAAGGACAACAACGCAAGTTGAGTTGGTGGGCCCTCCCAACTAATTCCATGTTTCTTAGAAACTACAACACCACGATTTGATTACGCAAACATTAAACTTATAACACTGACACAAACACTTTATATTAATTAGAGAAGAAGTTCAAAAATACATGAAGATCAAATCTATGTATCCCATCGGCCTATTAATCTAATATTGTATTTTCATCTCCAAAACATTATAGAGACAACAAACTAAACATTGAAAACTAATCACAATTTCTATGATAAATAATAAGTTATCAATTTGAAATGGAGAAACAAATTTGAAATTTCATATAGTTTTAAGATGACACTATACAACTCACAAAACAGAGGGGCGGTTAAAAAAAAAAGTTCGAGTAACAAATAAACAACACATGAAAAAAAATTTATACATGCTGGAATATAAGAACAATTTGATCTATTTAAAGAGAAGACAAGAACATAACTTTATAAATTATTTTGTGATGTGTTCTTTTAGAACAAACAATTTAATTCAGTGCATAAAAAAATAAATACATGCATACACATGTAACTGGTTTCCTTTCTGGTTTTGTTTCTCCTTTTTTCCCCTTTTTGTCTAAAAGAAAAGAATTCTATAATTTACAACAAAAAAGAATCCAAGTCAATACTATAATAACGAACAAAAAAATATCATAATATAGATAAAGTAGCATCATAAGAATTTTGCAGTTACACTATGTCCTTGTGGAACTAGAGAATAATATTCCTATTAACAAAAAAAACAAGACCATATTGCCATAAAAATTTTGATGTGTTATGCAACAAGCTCACAAAATAGAAGAAAATATATATCTTTGACTTGGAAATCAACCTTTTCAAGGGGACAACCTCCTTTACATTACATAAATGAACAATTCTTGGATGATTCAAATGAAAAAACCTACTTTCTATATATAGGAGTCTAAGGGGTCATAATATAATCAAAGTCAACATAACAATAATAATGTAAGGGGACAACAATAACAATAGTGGGCTTCTATGGGGCACAATAATAACAATATGTGGACTACATGGGCACATAATAACAATAATGGGGTTTCACTAAGAATAACAATAAGGGGATACACTAGTATTATAGGGACCTAACATGCCCCTCTCCTTCAAAAAAATGTTGTCCTCAACGCTTGAGTAGTTCTGGATGTTTCTGTATAAAATTATCTTCCTCCCATGAGGAATATTCAGTGGGTAAGCTCTTCCACTTGATGAGATATTATGAAATTAATCGATTTCATAGCTGCAGAGTTCTTGTTTCCATGAATTCTTCAAGTTCCAATATGATTTTTACTACCTCTGCAAGTTCTGGCAATATTGTTTTAACTGGGAGCTTGTCACCTATAAAATTCTTTAAGCAGGAAACATAGAAAATTGGGTGCACTCGGGAAGATGCCAGAAGCTCCAATTTGTATGCCATAGTACCAATCTTTTGCAACACCTTGTAAGGACCATATTACTTTGGTGATAATTTATTATTCTTCTTAGCTTGCTTGAGGGACATTTGTTTGTATGGTTGTAGCCTTAAAAATACCCACTTGCCTACATCAAAACTTCTTTCGCTACAATGTTGATTTGCTTGTTGTTTCATTCGATTCTGCGCCAAAGTGAGGTTATCATTTAATACTTGTAGAAATTTTTGTTGATGCTCGATGTGATATTACACTGCTTGAACCTTATAATTTTCTCTTAAAGATGATGTGATGGACGATGGATGATATCCATAAAGTGCCATAAATGGGGTTGTTTTTGCTACAGTATGGAAGGAAGCGTTATACCACTATTCAACCAGAGGTAACCACTTGACCCATTTTATTTTTTTATCAGATACAAAGCAACGAAGATATCCTTCCAAACATTTTTTTACTATCTCAGCTTTCCCATCAGATTGAGGATGATAAGATGAGCTATGATCTAATTTAGTACCCAAAAAAGAAAAAAATTATGGCCAAAAATTTCTAGTGAAAATGGAATCTCTGTCGCTTACAATAATTTTTGGGTTTCCATGTAGCTTTTGAACTATTTCCATAAATGCAGTGGTAATTCTGCTGCATTTAAATGGATGCGATAATGCACAAAAGTGTGCATAATTGGTAAGTCTATCAACTACCACCATGATGACACTATTTACTTTGGACTTTGGTAAACCTGTGATAAAATCCATTGAAACCTCCTCCCAACATTGACTTGGAATGGATAAATTTTGTAACAGACCCGGGGTCTTAATTGTCTCAACTTTTTTTGTTGGAAAACCAAAAATTCCGCCAAAAAATTTTGAATATCATATTTAAGACCATCCAAAAGAAATCCTTCTTAAAACCATGGTAAGTTGTTAAAAATATTGAGTTCCCTCCTAAGGGAGAGGTGTGCAATTCCAAAAGAATCTTTTGTTTGAGTTGGGAATTCTTACAAAGATATAAGTGATCTTTGTACCATAATGAATCATTTTTCCATCTAAATGTATCAGATGTATTGGGATCTTGCTGCAACGTTTGAATGAGTTCCCACATTTATTCCTCATTCTTCTATTCATCCCTTCCTCCAGTTATCCAATTTGATTGGATGATAGAAATGGCACAAAGAAATTCTTCCACATCCTCATCCTTTCTTGAGAGTGCATCTGCAACAACATTTTTCTTCCCTTTTTTGTAGATGATTTCAAAGTCATAACCCAACATCTTTGTGACCCATTTTTGTTGCTCTTCTGCATATATTCTTTGTTATAAAACATATTTAAGGTTATCATGATCTGTTTTTACCTTGAAGTGTCTTCCCATTAGGTAAGGTCTCCATTGCTTAAGTGCATATAGTATTGCCACCATTTCCTTATGGTAAATAGGTTTTTGTAAATAATTTCCTTTGATTGGACTATTTTCAAAAGTAATGGGTCTTCCTTCTTGCATTAAAACAAAACCAATTCCATTTCCTGAGGCATCACATTCCACAATAAATGTTTTTATGAATTTTGGTGTAGCTAAGACGAGTGCTTGACATATTTCCTCTTTAATATGTTCAAAGGCCTTAATTTATTCTAGAGTCCAAGAAAATGCAACTTTATTTAGTAATGTTGTTAGAGGTGCTACTATTCTCCCATAATTTTGAACAAACTTCCGATAATACCCTGTCAACCCGAGAAATCCTCGCAGATGATTTATGGTTGTGGGGATTTTCCATTCCTTAATGGATTTAATTTTGTTAGGGTTTACTTTAACACCCCCATGAGATACAGTATGACCTAGAAATTCCACCTCTTGTACTCCAAAGAAACATTTGGGGGTTTTTGCATATAATTGTTTCTCCTCCAATAGGTTGAGCACCCTGTAAACATGTTGAACATGATCCTTCCAAGACTTGTTGTAGATTAGTATATCATCAAAAAATACTAACACAAATATTCTAAGGAAGGGTTTGAAAATGGAATTCATCAAACCTTGAAATGTAGAAGGTGCATTGGTAAGGCCAAAAGGCATGACCAGAAATTCATAATGACCCTCATGAGTTCTAAATCCTGTTTTCAGAAGGTCTTATGTATTCATTCTTATTTGATGATATCTTGAATGAAGATCCAACTTGGTGAAATAAATTTCTCCATGTAATTCATCCAATAATTAATCAATGAGAGGAATGGGAAATTTATTTTTAATACTGAGCTTTTTGAGCTCCCTATAATCCGGAAACATGTGCCATGATCTATCCTTCTTGTGCACCAATACTACTAGAGAAGAGAAATAACTTTGATTATCTTGAATTATCCCGACCTCTAGGATTCTGCAACCATACATTCAATCTCACTCTTTTGGGCATAAAGATATGTATAAGGCCCGATGTTTGGAGGAACACTTCCTGGAATCAAATTAATAACATGATCATGATCACGAATAGGTGGGAGGCCATTGGGAGTATCAAACTCCTTGGAATGATTGTCCAAGTTTTTTTTGGAGATCTAGAGAAATATATGATTTCGATGTTTGAACCTGTAGTGAGCATAAATGTTCAATTACACCTCATTGTTATTTATTCAGAAGCTTTTTCATGACATTAGAGATGATTATCTTTCATTTTTTCCCCGCGATACCCCGTAATTCAACTTCATTTCCTTCCCAAAAAAAAATCATTAAAATTTATTGAAAATTAAAAGTTATAGTCCCCAAAGATTGTAACCATTGGACTCCTAGTACAACATCAACACCACCCATTGGAATATAAAACATTGGACTATTCAATAGATATTCCTCCATGGTTAGCTTGATATTATGGCACTTTCCAGAGAAATTTATAGTTCCTCCATTTACAACCATCACTTGAAATTCTGGTGTCGGATATAGGAAGAAATTCAATTCCTTGGCTATATTACAATGAATAAAATTATGTGTACTACCTGAATCAATCAACACTATAACCTTTTTTTTCTTAATATATCCTTCTATATTGAGAGTTTGAGGAGTGGTAATTCCTTCCAATGCATTACAATATATGGTTGGATTCATTTCTTCCTTCTCTAGGGTTGGTTTCGGGTGTATATCCTCCTCTTTTAATGTTTCTTTTTCCTTTTATTCCTCATCTTCACAATCTATGTAAAATAGTTTCTTCTTGGCACAATTATTACCTTTAGTGTATTTTCCATAAAAAATATAACAAAGCCCTTTGGCTATTTTTTCCTCCAATTTTTTTTGTGTCAACCTTTTAGGTTGTGGAAGGCTAGGAGAAACAAAATTTCCATCTTTATAGTTATGATTGGTAGACTTCCTTGTTTCCATAAATTTTGTTTTAGCTTTTCTTGTCACCCTGAATGCCTTCTACAGTGAATCATGTTCCCAAGGGAGAACCTCATGTTGGATGTTATCCTTGAAAGTCCCTATGAGGACATCAATCCTATGCTCCTCTAGAATATCTTCTACCCTGATATTCAATTTTTGGAAGTCCTCAATGTGCTCTTCCATTGAACCCTTTCGTTTGAGATTTATCAATTGGCTAAAGAAGGTGTTGCTATTTGTATCCTCATAATGTGCTATCATTTCCTCTATAAAAATTTACCAAGTGACAAGTGGTTTACTAAGACAAAGCCATATATACCATAAAAACTAATTGGGTTCCAAATATAAAGTTGCAATGCATACCTTTTGTGTGTTTTGTAGATTATGGAGATCAAAATATTTATCCATATGTAGTATCCATGTTACCGGATCCTTGACACCAAAATTACTCATGTAGATATTTGGAATATGGTGAGTCTTAAATCTGTTAGCCACCTGTAAAATCTGATTATACCAAAGGTGGCTAAATATGTTTTGAGCCTTCAAGGAACAATTTTTCCTATTAAAAATTGTTGGCTCTTGAAGACTCTTAAAAGCCTCATGCCTCTGTCCACTTTCCCACACTGCTATTTTACATCCTAAAAACCTCTGAAATCCTACAAAAATCCAAAGTCAAATACTGCTGCAAACATCCCTTTTCCCTTCCATCTCCTCAAAAGTAACCTCCTCTTCTATCCCTCCATTCCCCATGAAAATCCCTCATTTTTACATTTCTGCTATTTCCCCTCATCAAAATCCATTTTATAAGGTCTAAGACCCCTTATTAGCCTTATCAGAACCTCCATTTCCTTTGGGAAAACATTGAAAAACCATAAAAAATGCATATTTTCTATGCATCAGACTTTAGCCCCCTCGGGCTAAGTCTCTAAACCGTTTTCGTCCATAATCCCGAGCGCCAGAACCAACCGCTAGACCCGTCGAGCGCTTATCCTTTCAAATAAAATTTCTCCGCCAAAACGCAAAAAACCTTTGTACATTCATGTTTTTGGTTTTTTATTCATTTCCAAAGTTTTCCGCCCGTATAAGCTGTGGAGCAATCTCCACTGTCGATCTGCTCCGCAGATCGGACGGTGCGGACTCCGACTTACCATGTGGTCCCTGCCGTTCAAACCTAAATCATCACCGTTGATCTGCTCCGCAGATCAGACGGTGCGGAGCGCTCCATTCCTGTGGACCCCCCCCCCCCCCAATCCGTGCGCTGTTTTCCAAACCTGCCTGGTATCCTTCGCACCGCCTTCGGGCCAAAAGCTGTTTTCTTCCATTGGCCAGCGATTCCATACACTGTGTGACGCGTGTCCCTTGTACGATTTGAAAACCGCCGTGCGACCGTCGTCCATCGCGCGTTATAGTTCGTACCAGGATGCCCAGCGAAATTCATCTCCGCCGTCCAATCTGGGCCCACTCATCCATCGGCTATCGCTCTTTGAAAGTGTCCGATGGTTAAAAAAAGTGCCCGCGCGACAAACAGGCTCTCGTACACCAGAAAATCATTCCCCGCCATCGATCTGATCTGCAGATCGACAACCCATATTGCGTCGCCCAACTCTGTTACCCAGTCAACAATTCCCCGCCGTTGACTTTCCATTGCCCGCTCCCGACAGTCGATCATGCGCGATCAACGGCTTAGATTTGATCCTTTTCCACCTATTATATAACCTCCCCCGATCAATCCTGACCGTCGGATGATGCCATTCGACGACCACGCTCCTCCACACGCCTTCCGATGCAGTTAAGCCTATAAAAGCAGGATTTTTTAATGAGTTTTCGCATTTTGCAGGGTTTAAATCATTTGTTCGTGGTTTCCAAAGAAGATTCAGGGAAGGAGGATGATGGCCCTCCCATCTTCGATTCATCCACGGAAATCACCTGCAGGGTTGGAATGCACGTTTCATCCATGTTTCCTCAGGCATTGATGCCTTATAAACCCTGCGCAGCCCGACACGACAGCAAGAAAACCATGAAACAGGCACAGTTGAAGATTATCAGTGTCGAAGACCAGGAAATTATCAGAGCAGAGAAATGATGGACAGATTAATGGGGATTACAGCTAAGACAGTTATCAAAATCCTAATCCCCAATCTAAAACACAGTTTAAAGAAAAACCTAAAGTGTTTTATCAGGAAAACCCTCCACCGCCACAAATGGAGGCGAATTGATTCCTCCCAGCGACTAAAGTGCCACCTGTGCCTCAAAGTATTCAATTAGGAACATAATTTATTGATCGGGATCAGATATTTTGCCTCGATGCAGCCGAAGAGTTACTTCTTCCAGGGATTTAATGAAAGAATGTCCGCAGAGTAGCCCTAGCATCACACAGAGCCTCAAAGGTCAACAAAAGCTCCCACCGAGCTTAATTCATAAGTGTAAACCAATTAATAGAGTGAAACACCTGTACAGTTTCTTCATTGAGCCTCCCAAGGGCCAAGAGAACATTAACTCTATATTAATTGTATTTGAGATCTTTTACCAGATCTCACCTCCTCATCCTTCTATAAATACTTCAATAGAAGATGAGTGAGGGGTTGGTTGTTGATGTAATTGCTGAACATTGTAAATGTAATTGAGATGAAGACTCCTGATTGTAAATAGTGATTCACTGGCTCTTGGAGCTCTGCTTGTAACAGATAAGTTAGGTCATGAAAGAGAGATGAATTAAAACACTGGACTTGAAGATTGTAATTGATTTGGAGCATCAATACAAGCTGATTTATGGGATCCTGGTCTATGTTGACGGTGATGTTATTCTCATTGTAACTTGTGATTTTATTTCTGTTTTCATTATGTTTCATTTTCTACTGTAAAGAATAGTTTAAACAGTGTTAGGACCTACTACATACCAGTAACCTTCTCTGGCTGAAAAATCTTTATTTAAATGTTTTCTTCCAACTGTGTTGTTTGAAAATGATTTAATTCAGTTTAAGCATAGGAATGCTAGCATTCCCTCATCTTATTGTCTTAGCTGAATATTATTTTTGAATGTTACTTTCAGTATATGTTGTGTGAAGATGAACTGAGGAAGATATGGTGAGCCCTGGTCCCAGTCTTGTTTGCATAACTGTTTGATTGTCTCCCTTAGAATGTGTTAAAAGCTGGATAGTTTCAAAGTACTTACCAGATCTTAGGCCATTCTGTGTTGTCTCTGTGATTGTCTTGGAAGTAGCCAAGTAAAGAAGGGCTAGGAGAGGATTTGTGGTGAGCCCGGCCCGCTAGTCTCTACTCCAAAGGTTGCCTTCAATTTTCCCTTAGTTTTTGTGTGTTTTCTATTGGAAGTGTAACAAAGGCTGGATAGCTTCAAAGTACTTACCAGATCCTAGTTTGCTTTCATGTCTTTCTTAAGTGCCTGGTCAAAGGCTGGCTAGTTTCAAAGTACTTACCAGATCCTGGGCTGCTGTTTGTTTTGCATCTATTTATTTCCCCTTCTTGATGTATCATCCCATTCCATAAATCAAAGCCTTTAAAGAGATCCTTAGACATAGATGACGTGCCCCATGGACCATTCTTGCCTCTTGTTGTTCCAATTAAATCCTCCTATGACTCCATAGCCCAATGGATTGAAAACCTGCCATCATCTTTCTTCTTGATCAAAACTTACTCTTTTGCTTGCAACTTCTCACCTTTGAACCTCTTTACCTTTGGGACTTTTCACCTCTAATAGCAATCATGGTCAAACATCCAAAATCAAAACAAACCCTTGGTATTCATAACTAGCCTAATACCATCACCCCAAACCTCAAAGACAAATCCATCTTTGCACTCATTGGAGAGATCCCTCTCCGGATTCAGGAGGGCTAGATCCTAGAATCCCAAAGTTGGTTGAAACGATGTTGTTTCTGTAATTGGACTCTGCCAATCTTGCTAATAAATTACAGATCCCCAACATTTCTGGTGACTCCACTGGGGAACTAAAACCCAAAATCTTCATAATACCTTGTGAGTAAAAAGCAGCTTTTTCAAGCACTACCAAGAAATGGTAATCATGATGAAACTTGTTTGAATCAGTGGCAAACTAGGTCAACCCCAGGATTCTCATAAGACTTTATCTAACCTTGAAAATCAGCTAGCTTAGCCATAAGAGTAGACTATCTTTGTCTCACAACCGTAGCTAAGTTTTGAAGCAAAGTTAGGACATTCTTAGAAACCACACAAATAAAAAGAAATCAGAAAAAAACCAAAAACATTTTAGATTGGTAGTAAAACACTTGCTCTTACATTTCACTTACCTTTTGTTGTGTTTTACCTCATACTCTTAGACAGAGTCTGGAAAGGGCTAGATAGCCTTCGGATCTCATCCTCTGTGAAGAGGTGACATATCTGGTAAATGCCCTCCCAGTCAATCTCTGGTTAGAGTTTGTTGTGTTTCGGGATATCCTTGAAAAGGGATGTTTTACAAGAACTGTGGTGGATTGTGTACCTCTTTGAAAACACTCTAAAATTTCCACCTGGCGACTCCACAATCCTGAACAGACCTTAAGACTCCATTGGGAAGAACCCTTAGCATCATAACATCATTTAAACCTCAGTTAGAGGACTGTTGGATTGAAATTGTGAAAACAGATTAGTTAAACCTCTTAAAGACTGTCATACTTGGTTGAACTTTTTTTTTTATTTGGGTCTAAAACACAGCATAGTGGCTCCTAGAAAGATTCACACTAGAGCCCATCCTGACCCTGATCCACCTGAGATAGTTGATAACCCAGAAAGAATCCTTTGGAAGTCTCCTAAGATAAAATCTTCAACTATTTTCAGATCACCCCTAAGAGCTAATTCGGTCCTTGAAAATCTTTCAGCTCTACAACAATCACAAGCTGACTTAGGTAATCCCTTTAGGACTAGGTCCCTTGATGATTTAGATCAGTTAGATTCTGAGTCTTCACTTTCATCTCCTAAAAAAAGTGAACATTTTGGTAGTAGAGGAACAACACCTCCTGATTTACATTTTCTTCTTAACTTAGGTGTCTCTCATCCAAGATCAGCTCAGCAATCTGCTGCAGTCCCATCCACTTCTTTTCATCCTTCATCCACCGCTCAAACCACTTCACTTCAGACCACACCTCCTCTTGTCAATCCACCCCTTGTAAACCCACCCCCACCACATATCATGGCAGCATGGTATGCTCCCTTAGTCCTTCCTGTACCATTAGTCAATATTCCACAGGACTATCAGTCCAAAACCCCATTGTATGATGCTAGCAACGCGATAACTGCATCACAACATGTGGATAAGATGAATGACTACTTTGACAGAAATGAAATTGATGATGATTCTGTTAAGATTAGACTATTTGTCAAAGTTTGGGGGGAGAAGTAAGAAATGGTTTAAAGCCCTAGCCCCCCACAGTATCAACAATCTCCAAGGCTTCCATCAAACATTCTTAAACAAATGGGAAGTGAGGAAGAATCCTCTCCAAGTCCTTGCTGACTACAACAATCTCCATAGAAACCCTGGGGAAAGTGTACAAGCCTATTGTACTAGATTTAATAGTGTGTATAATGCACTTTCCCCAGAATTAAAACCTCCACAAGGCTCAGCCTTAAACAATTTTCCTGAAGGGTTTGACGCTGACATGACCTATTCACTCAGAGAGAGAGATTTTGCAACTCTTGAAGACATGCAAAGAGGTGCTCTTTCTGTGGAAGTCAGCCTAATGGAGAAGAGAGCAAGGATGAAAGCTGAAAAGAGAGTATCTTTTAGAGAGGAATCCATACCTACTACCTCAAACTCAAAGATGGAAAGAATGATGGAAGAAATGATGAAGAAAGTGCGAATTCTTGAGAGAGCACAAGCAAGTCAAAAAAAAACTTCTCCTCAAAACAGAAACCAAAACCAGAATCAGAATGTAAGAAGGAACCAACCTCCAAACAGACCCAGGGAAGATGATCAACAGATCACTCCTCCCTTTCATCAAAACTATGTAAGTGAGGCTGAGGAAACGGATCAAATAACAGAGGAAGATGATATGAACCTATTTGGGGTAGATGATGATGACTTCGAGGTTCATTATGATAGAAAAAAGGGTCTTTACACACCCTATGATGACAAAAGAGATGATAATGAAAATTGTTGTCAAGACATGGAAAATGCCATCACAGAACCTTCAAAAGAATATGAACTCAGAAGTAAATCTAGTCAACAAACCCCCAACACCAAAACCTCTGACAAATCTTCTCAAAACAGCACTACAACCAAGTCCAAAACAGTCAAACAAAAGGATAAAACAGTGGTTGTTGATCCTGGGAAAGGTAAAGAGAAAAGCACTCAAAATCTGGAAAAACAGAGTGCAGACATTAGTAGTACTAACACTTCAGCTAGTACTCCTGTCAAAACAATTTTATCAAATATAAATAAAACAAAACAGCAACCTGACATTGCTGATAAAGTGACAGTTAGTAAGGCTGAGACATGTGCTCCAAAGAACCAAATTCCTTTCAGCCTCGAACAAGAAATTTCCAAGATTAAAATCTCCGTTCCCTTAACCGAGTTAGCTTCCCAACATGTATATCGAACCCAAATTTTGAAGGCTTTAAATTTAGAAGACAATAATGACACAATCAATCTTAATGATGACCAACCAGATCTTATTTTTGGTCCAAAAATTGAAGGAAAGTTTCAAGAGGGACCTATTCCTCCTTTTTATGTGAGTTTAAACGTTCATGACAAGATTTTGCACATTGACGCTATACATGACTCAGGGGCTTCTCATAATTTGATGCCAAAAGCTGTAATGGAGAGCCTGGGTCTAGAAATCACCAGACCTTACAAAGACCTATACTCCTTTGACTCAAGCAAAGTAAAATGTTTAGGATTGATAAAAGACCTCTGTGTTAACTTAGCCCAGATTCCAGCTAAATGCTTAGTTATGGATATTTTTGTGGCTGATGTTCCCCCAAAGTATGGAATGTTATTATCAAGATCTTGGGGGGCTAAGTTACAAGGGACTATGCAAATGGACATGACCTACGCGACTATCCCTGTTTTCAACCAAACTCGAAGACTTTACAGGGAGTCCCATATGAAATACACAGTCACAAGTCAAGACAGACCACAAAACTCTCCTCTATACTCCGTGAGTACATGCCTTGATTCTTTTATCATATTCAATGATGAAATCCTTAATGAACAAATCACTTTAACAGAATTAGTGACAAAAAGGGAGGAAGAGGAACATAATGCTGAAGTGTCTAAGCAGTTTGCTGTATTTGAAAACATTAGCAAACCAAACACAGGTTTTGAACTACAAGTCATCAATCCATTAAACTTAAGTCTTGATAGTCGAGAGAACAATCCTCAACCCGATGAGAAACTTGAGGATTTAAAACAAAAACAACTAAGTGCTGATATTCAAGAAACATATGGAAGCACGTTAGTTGAAAAGGACATTCACCAAACAGATGAAATTGAGAATAGTCCTCTATGGAGCATGTTTTTTGATGGGTCATGCACTAGAACTAATGCTGGTGCAGGTGTTTGGATTATTAACACTGAAAGAAAACACACAGAATGCATTTCTTGCAAGTTGAACTTTCAATGTTCTAATAACATAGCGGAGTATGAATCCTGCTCTTAGGCTTACATTTGTTAAAAAAGTTAGGAGCCCAGAGAATCAATGTGTATGGGGATTATGAGTTAATCATTAGGCAAGTCAATGGGGAATACAACGCACATCATCCCAGACTTAGGGCCTATCGTAACGACGTCATGGATCTTTTGAAAACATTCGAGGAATCCAAAATAATTTTTGTCCCAAGAAAAAGAAACCTTATAGTCCACAATTTAGCCATTGCAGCTAGGACATGTCTAATGCCATATGAGACCGAAGACTGCTCAACTTAGATAAAATTTAGGCCAGCTGTGCCTGATAATAAAAAATACTGGCAGGTGTTTGATGGAGATAAAAAAATAGAAGACTTCATGCAATTCAGAAATGAATTTGAACTGCATAGTTCAGATTCAGATTATGATACAGACTGCAGTGAAGAAAATTTTCTTGGTGAAGAAAAACCTTCTCCTGAGCTTGTCAATATTAACCTTCAGACTAGAAAACTTAGAAACGAAACAGAATTGGGTGCAGAATCAGAAACAGAAGAATTAGAAACTCTGCATTCTAAAAATGAAAGTTTTCCAAGTGGTCTAACACCTTTAGAAGAGTTGTTTGATTTTAATGATGTGGCTAAAAAAACTAAACTAGAACCTGTAGAGAATGAAGTGGAGGAGTGCAACATAGGCAGTAAGGAAAAACCGAAAATGATCAAACTGTCCAAAAATTTGCTAGCTCACATTAAACTCAAATACATAGAGCTGTTCAAAGAATTTTCTGATGGTTTTGCATGGAGTTATGAAGATCTTAAATCCTATGACACTGAAATAATCCAGCACAAAATCCCTCTTAAAGAAAACCAAAAACCATTCAAACAGAAACTGCGCAGAATAAACCCTGTACAACTGCCTTTGGTCAAGAAGGAAATCATGAAGATGTATGATGCTGGTATTATTGTCCCTATTAGATATTCTGAATGGGTATCGAATCTGGTGTCTGTTAGGAAGAAGACTGGAGAAATCAGGCTTTGTATAGATTTTAGAGATTTAAACAAAGCTTCATTGAAAGACAACTACCCTTTACCAAAAATGGATCATATTTTACAAAGAGTGGTAGGGTCTAAAAGAATTTCTTTGCTTGATGGCTATTCGGGGTATAATCAGATCTTAGTTCACCCTGCTGATCAATTAAAGACAGCCTTTACTACACCATGGGGCACTTTCATGTATGTGAAAATGCCCTTTGGTCTAATGAATGCTGGAGCAACCTTTCAGAGAGCCATGGACATAGCATTCTCGGAAGAATTGGGCTTCTTCATCATTATCTATCTTGATGATGTTACTCTGTTTTCAAAAACAGATGAAGAGCATTTAGAAAATTTAAGAAAGGTTTTCGAGAAATGCAGAAAGTTTGGGATATCTTTAAACCCTAAGAAAACACTTTTTGGTCTCCAAGAGGGTAAGCTTCTTGGGCACATTATTTCTGAGGAGGGTATAAAGATAGATAAAAAGAGGATTGAGGCCATATTGAAAATCTCTCATCCTCGAAACATCAAAGAGTTGCAATATTTCATTGGAAAGATTAACTTTTTGAGAAGGTTCATCCCCAACTTAGCTGAGCTCCTCAGGAATATCACAAACATGTTGAAGAAGGAGCAAGGGGTAAAATGGACCTTGGAAGCAAAGACATCCTTTGAGCTGGTGAAACAAGCATTAACCAAAACACCGGTTCTAATAAGTCCTGATTTTTCAAAGGATTTTTATATCTTCTCATTCGCATCAGAACATACCATAGCTGCTGTCCTTTTACAGAAAAATCCACAAGGACAAGAGCAGCCTATTGCATTCTTTAGTAAGGAATTGAGGGATGCCCCATTGAAGTATAACATTATGGAAAAGCAAGCTTTTGCTTTGGTTAAAGCTTTAAAAGATTTCAGGGTGTACATCCTTCATTCACACATCATTGCCTTTGTTCCAAATTCAGTTGTTAAAGACATCCTAACACAGGACCCAGATGGTAAGAGAGGTAAGTGGATTGCTGTCATTCTTGAATATGATTTAGAGATAAAACCCACTAAGCTGATCAAAGGCCAAGGTCTAGCTAGATTAATGGCTGAATCAAATTGTGAAGTTATTGATATTAATATGATTAATGCTTTGGATAACCAAGGAGAACTCTCAACTCCCATTGTTGAAGATCATTTTATCAATTCTACTTGGTATGCTGATATTGTTTATGTTTTGCTTAATTTAAATACACCTCCTGGTTTATCAAAAACAAAGGCAAGGTTCTTGAAGCTAAAAAAAGTAAACTATTGCATTATAAATAGATGTCTTTATTGGAAAAATGCAAGTGGTATATTGCTTAAATGCTTGCCTGAGTTTGATGCAGAGAAGGTTAAGCAGGAATTCCATGAAGGAGAGTGTGGGGGTCATTTTTATTGGAAGTCAACAGCCAACAAAATTTTGAGGGATGGTTTCTATTGGCCTACTCTTTTTTCTGATATACACAAGATGATCATTACCTGTCATAAGTGCCAACTATTTGAGGGTAAAAGAAAACTACTACCCCTTCCTCTGCATCCAATCACTGTGGAAGCTCCTTTTCAACAGTGAGGACTTGACTTCATAGGAGAAATCCATCCACCATCTTCTACCCAACATAGGTGGATTCTTACTGCCACAGCCTATTTCACTAAGTGGATAGAAGCCATTCCTTGTAGGCAGGCCAATGATTCAGTTATCATGAAGTTCATAGAGATTAACATTCTCTCCAGATTTGGCTATCCTACCAAAATTATCACTGATAACGCAACAACATTTGGATTAAAGAGGATGGTTGACTTCTGTCATAGATATTAGATAAAATTTGGAGCTTTCCACAGCCTACTACCCTCAAGGTAATGGACTTGCAGAATCTTCCAACAAAATCTTAGTGAACATAATCAAGAAACTGTTGGAGGACAACAAAAAGTCTTGGCACACAAAGCTGGTCCATGCACTTTGGGCTGACAGATTAACTTTGAATAAATCTATTGGTATGTCACCTTTCCAGCTTGTGTATGGTACAGATGCAATTTTTCCTAACAGCCTTGGTGTACCAGTGATGAAGTTGATTCAAGAGTTGCAGACTGAAGAAAATGACATGACCAGAAGAATAAATCAAACCATTCATCTTCAGCAGACCGGAGAGGAAGTGTATAACAAAGCATTACAGAAACATGACAGCATCAAAAATCTTTTTGACAGAAGAAAAAAGGCCAGCAATTTCAAGATGGGGGACAAAGTTTTAAAGTGGGACTCAAGGAGGGAAGAAAAGGGCAAGCATGGAAAATTTGACAACCTTTGGCTTGGCCCTTACTCTATTCATTTAGTTGCTGGTAATAATGCTTTTTTCTAACAGGAACTGGATGGAACATGATTGTTTGGGGGTCCTGTTAATGGCAGGATGCTTAAGCATTACTTATCTTGATCCATTTTTTGTTTTAAAACCTTTTTATCTTTTTCCATTATGAATATTCCATTCACCATTGCATTCAAAGTTATGAAAAATCAAAAATACAAAAACAAAGAAAAAAAGGAAAAGAGGGCAGAAATGAAAACAAGAAAGGCAAAGCCCCATGCCAAAAAAGAGAAACAAATCTGAAAGTGTGCAAGCTCAAATGCCACTCCTCAAAAACACACTTCTAGTTAGTCAAAAAGTTTAATCTTGACTAATTGGCTTTAAATTTTTCTGCTGATAGGATAGTGAATTCGATTTGCCAAACTGTTCAATCTTGGCTTATCAGTAGATAGTTTAGGATAGAAATTGAAGGTTCAAACAAACTCAAAATCTGAACCAAAGTTTCCAAAAGGAGATGACTCAAATCTATGTTAAATTCTGAGTCAAAGAATGTAAAGATCTGGTTCTAATCAGCTTAAAATCTGAACCAGAAGAAAAGGAAGAGACAACTCAAGCAAAAGCAAAAGTAGAGCTATGAAGAAAAGAGAAGGCTATGATGAGAAACTTTCAGATCTTAAGCCTTCCATTTTGCTTTTATTTTTTCTGCAAATAATAATTTATGTGCAGCTTGTTTTTGTGCCATAGATCACAGCAAGTCAAACAACTTAATCTTGACTTGACTGTTTTTAAATTTCTGTTGTAGAATTTAGAGAATGAAAGTTTGTTGGACAGTTTAATCCCAACAGACAATAGATTAGGTAGAGAAAAATCTGAGCTCAACTGTTTAATCTGAGTTCAGGGAGAAATAAGGAGTAGAATTAGATTAGTTTTTATGCTTCAAAAGAATAAAATGTTGTGAAAATATTTTTCTAATCCAAGTGCACTCTGATGAAGAAAAAATGTTAGATCAGTAGGATTGGGTAGGTAGAAAGTTGTATTGATGAATTCCATTATTATTTCATAACTGATACTATTTTTCAGAGCAAAGCAAGATCATCCAACAAAAGAAGAGCAATCCAATGGATCAAGCACAAGTCAGCCTCCCAGAGAAATCAAGTCTGAATTCTTGATGCCTTCAAGAAGGCACCATCCCCAAGTGGAGCCACTGTTAGCCACCTGTAAAATCTGATTATACCAAAGGTGGCTAAATATGTTTTGAGCCTTCAAGGAACAATTTTTCCTATTAAAAACTGTTGGCTCTTGAAGAATCTTAAAGGCCTCATGCCTCTGTCCACTTTCCCACACTACTATTTTACATCCTAAAAACCTCTGAAATCCTACAAAAATCCAAAGTCAAATACTGCTGCAAACATCCCTTTTCCCTTCCATCTCCTCAAAACTAACCTCCTCTTCTATCCCTCCATTCCCCATGAAAATCCCTCATTTTTACATTTTTGCTATTTCCCCTCATCAAAATCCATTTTATAAGGTCTAAGACCCCTTCTTAGCCTTATCGGAACCTCCATTTCCTTTGAGAAAACATTGAAAAACCATAAAAAATGCATATTTTCTATGCATCAGACTTTAGCCCCCTCGGGCTAAGTCTCTAAACCATTTTCGTCCATAAGCCTGAGCGCCAGAACCAACCGCTAGACTCGTCGAGTGCTTATCCTTTCAGATAAAATTTCTCCGCCAAAACGCAAAAAACCTTTGTACATTCATGTTTTTGGTTTTTTATTAATTTCCAAAGTTTTCCGCCCGTATAAGTTGTGGAGCAATCTCCACCGTCGATCTGCTCTGCAGATCGGATGGTGCGGACTCTGACTTACCATGTGGTCCCCGCCGTTCAAACCTAAATCGTCACTGTTGATCTGCTCCGCAGATTAGACGGTGCGGAGCGCGCCATTCCTGTGGACCCCCCCCCCATCCATGCGCTATTTTCCAAACTCGCCTGGTATCCTTCGCACTGCCTTCGGGCCAAAAGCTGTTTTCTTCCATTGGCCAGCGATTCCATACACTGTGTGACGCGTGTCCCTTGTACGATTTGAAAACCGCCGTGCGACCATTGTCCATCGCGCGTTATAGTTCGTACCAGGATGCCTAGCGAAATTCATCTCCGCCGTCCGATCTGGGCCCACTCATCCAACGGCTATCACTCTTCGAAAGTGTCCGCTGGTTAAAAAAAGTGCCCGCGCGATAAATAGGCTCTCGTACAGCAGCAAATCATTCCCCGCCGTCGATCTGATCTGCAGATCAACGGCCCATATTGCGTCGCCCGATTCTGTTGCTCAGTCAACAATTCCTCGCCGCTGACTTTCCATTGCTCGCTCCCGACCGTCGATCATGCGCGATCAACGGATCAGATTTGATCCTTTTCCACCTATTATATAATATCCCCCAATCAATCCTAACCGTCGGATGATGCCATCCGATGGCCACGCTCCTCCACACGCCTTCCGATGCAGTTAAGCCTATAAAAGCAGGATTTTTTAATGAGTTTTCGCATTTTGCAGGGTTTAAATCATTTGTTCGTGGTTTCCAAAGAAGATTCAGGGAAGGAGGGTGACGACCCTCCCGTCTTCGATTCATCCACGGAAATCACCTGCAGGGTTGGAATGCACGTTTCATCCATGTTTCCTCAGGCATTGATGCCTTATAAACCCTGCGCAGCCCGACACGACAGCAAGAAAACCATGAAACAGGCACAGTAGAAGATTATCAGTGTCGAAGACCAGGAAATTATCAGAGCAGAGAAATGATGGACAGATTAACGGGGATTACGGCTAAGACAGTTATCAAAAGCCTAATCCCCAATCTAAAACACAGTTTAAAGAAAAACCTAAAGTGTTTTATCAGGAAAACCCTCCACCGCCACAAATAGAGGCGAATTGATTCCTCCTAGCGACTAAAGCGCCACCTGTGCTTCAAAGTATTCAATCAGGAACAAAATTTATTGATCGGGATCAGATATTTTGCCTTGACGCAGCCGAAGAGTTACTTCTGCCAGGGATTTAATGAAAGAATGTCCGCAGAGTAGCCCGAGCATCACACAGAGCCTCAAAGGTCAACAAAAGCTCCCACCGAGCTTAATTCATAAGTGTAAACCAATTATTACAGTGAAACACCTGTACAGTTTCTTCATTGAGCCTCCCAAGGGCCAAGAGAACATTAACTCTGTATTAATTGTATTTGAGATCTTTTAACAGATCTCGCCTCCTCATCCTTCTATAAATACTTCAGTAGAAGATGAGTGAGGGGTTGGTTGTTGATGTAATTGCTGAACATTGTAAATGTAATTGAGCTGAAGACTCCTGATTGTAAATAGTGATTCATTGGCTCTTGGAGCTCTGCTTGTAACAGATAAGTTAGGTCATGAAAGAGAGATGAATTAAAACACTGGAATTGAAGATTGTAACTGGTTTGGAGCATCAATACAAGCTAATTTATGGGATCCTAGTCTATGTTGACGGTGATGTTATTCTCATTGTAACTTGTGATTTTATTTTTGTTTTCATTATGTTTCATTTTCTACTGTAAAGAATAGTTTAAACAGTGTTAGGAACTATTGCATACCAGTAACCTTCTCTGGCTGAAAAATCTTTATTTAAATGTTTTCTTCCAACTGTGTTGTTTGAAAATGATTTAATTCAGTTTAAGCATAGGAATGCTGGCGTTCCCTCGTCTTATTGTCTTAGCTGAATATTATTTTTGAATGTTACTTTCAGTATATGTTGTGTGAAGATGAACTGAGGAAGATATGGTGAGCCCTGGTCCCAGTCTTGTTTGCATAACTATTTGATTGTTTCCCTTAGAATGTGTTAAAAGCTGGATAGTTTCAAAGTACTTACCAGATCTTAGGCCATTCTGTGTTGTCTCTGTGATTGTCTTGGAAGTAGCCAAGTAAAGAAGGGCTAGGAGAGGATTTGTGGTGAGCCCGGCCCGCTAGTCTCTACTCCAAAGGTTGCCTTCAAGTTTCCCTTAGTTTTTGTGTGTTTTCTATTGGAAGTGTATCAAAGGCTGGATAGTTTCAAAGTACTTACCAGATCCTAGTTTGCTTTCATGTATTTCTTAAGTGCCTGGTCAAAGGCTGGCTAGTTTCAAAGTACTTACCAGATCCTGGGCTGCTCTTTGTTCTGCATCTATTTATTTCCCCTTCTTGATGTATCATCCCATTCCATAAATCAAAGCCTTTAAAGATATCCTTAGACATAGATGACTTGCCCCATGGACCATTCTTGCCTCTTGCTGTTCCAATTAAATCCTCCTATGACTCCATAGCCCAATGGACTGAAAACCTGCCATCATCTTTCTTCTTGATCAAAACTTACTCTTTTGCTTGCAAATTCTCACCTTTGAACCTCTTTACCTTTGGGACTTTTCACCTCTAACAGCAATCATGTTCAACCATCCAAAAAAAAAACAAACCCTTGGTCTTCATAACTAGCCTAATACCATCACCCCAAACCTCAAAGACAAATCCATCTTTGCACTCATTGGAGAGATCCCTCTCCGGATTCAGGAGGGCTAGATCCTAGAATCCCAAATTTGGTTGAAACGATGTTTTTTTTGTAATTGGACTCTGCCAATCTTGCTAATAAATTACAGATCCCCAACAAAATCCAACATTAGAGTATATGAAATCATGATTAATATTTCTTTTGTTCTCATCATGAGTTTCATCTACTACCTTTTTGCCATGAGAAATCATTTCTTGTAGCAACTTTATCAAACCTTCCATGAAACCTTCCACGTATGATTTTACACAATTCATCATGTCTTCCATGTTTCCTTTTAGTTTTTATTCTATACCATCGATATTAGCTTCCACCCCATTCTTCAAAACATCCATCTTAGCTTCCATTTCATTTTTGGTTACACTTTGCCAAAGCGAAATTTGTTGCACTTGGTCTCGTATTTTTGATATATCATGTTGTGCTTCTTCTTATTCTTAATGTGTGATGGTAGAGCTTTGTGAGGGCTTAATGGGAATGGAAATATTTTTGGGAGGCATTTTAGAACCCAATATTGATATCTATGCTTCAATATTCCCTTAGAATCACTTCAAACTATTTTTTCAAAGAAAAGTTATGCAGTTAAAAAAAAAAGATACACACATTTTTCTTGCTTTTGAGGAGCTCGATATTGAAATTGATGTATATCCATGATTTTATATCCCCAAAATTTGAGCTTGAGTCTTGTAGTATCCCTTTGAGTCTTCTTTCTAATTCCATAGGTCAGGCCTAATTTGGGTTCTTCAAGGTAAAGTTATGCCCAATCTCCCATGATGACCTGATTATAAACTGTTTTAGTAGAGTGAACTTGTATGGAATGGCACATGTCACTGTTTTTACCTTCAGCTCTGAAATCAACACAAAAGAAACTGCAATCCATTCAATTTCGATCACTTTTTACAGAATTCAAATCCGATGCCTAAAACAAAATTTATGACTATTTTACCTCGATTACCTGCTTGAGATGAAATTTTGGAGCCTGAAAAACTAACTTCCTTAGATCATATCTCCGAAAATATAGAGAACGAAGGTATGAAATTTTTACATGAAGTTCAACAAGATTTTGGCTCCACGGGTAAAAATTTCACCTTCTGAAGCCTCATAGCAAAAAATTTATAGCAAAAATTCCAAGATAACCCGTTTGAAGAAGCGAAAGCATAGAACCCCAAGCTCTGATACCAAATGTTATGCAACCAACTCACAAAATAGAAGAAAATATAGATCAACGAATTAGAAATCAACCTCCTCAATGGGGAAACCTCCTTTATATTGCATAAATGAACAATTCTTGGATGATTCAAATGACAAAACTTACTTTCTATATATAGGATTCTAAGGGGTCACAATATAATCAAAGTTGACATCAATAATAATGTAAGGGCACAACAATAACAATAGTGGGCTTCTATGTAGCAAAATAATAACAATATGGGGACTACATTGGGCACATAATAACAATAAGGGGGATACAGTAAGAGTAAAAATAAGGGGACTACACTAAGAATACAAATAAGGGGGCTACACTAAGAATAACAATAAGGGGATACACTAGTCTTATAAGTACCTCACATGATGTAATTGAAATACTAAATTGTAAAATGTGCATACTGCTCCTTTTTTTAATTTGTAACTACATAAGTTGTTTCACTCAAAATTTATAGATAAAAAGAGGGAAAACAACCCATTATGTTTACCAAAAAAAATAAGGATGCCAAAATATTTCTCACTACTGTACTGTAATAAATGTTCGCGAAGAGTTGAGCTGAACGTTGTTTTGTATTTTTATTTTGTGGGAAATGTTGAAGGAGAACTGAAGTAAATGGTATTTTGTATTTTTTTTAATTCTTGAACTTGTAGTAAAGGAAAAATTATATATTAGTGTTATTACAAGTATTTGTGAATTATGAATTAATGCAATACATAAAATAAAAAAATGGAAAAAGGAAGAATATGTTAACTGTCACAATGTACCATTTTGATGCAGGAAACAAGTTGACTTGTTTGTTGATCACAGTTCTTTTATCTCAACAATAGTATTGTTAACTGTCAAAGTAAAAAGTCCATAAATACAAAGTTTTCTCAAATTGAAAACTGTAGATGATATAATTTGCATATATTCTTGAAATCTTGTCACATCAATAACTGGGAAATGTTCTTTTAGTTGTGGCATTTGTAACATACAATCAATTTTCCCATTTTCTGTTTCCAGTGTGCATTCAACAATGTGCTCATAGTTGAATGTTGTCCCATCTTTACAAACTGTGCATTTAGCTACATTTGCATGAATGAGTTATTTGCATTTATTGCAAATTCGCTGAAAGGAGGAGAGATTTTTTTTTTGGCATTTACCACTCCTTCAATTTGTGTTTTTTTTTCAACAACAATATTGAATTATTAGATTCAAATATGTATTATCAAAATCTAATATTCCGTACATCAAAATAAAACTAGTGTTACTTAAATAAACATCTTGTTACCGAATATACTTGTGTCCTCGATGTGACAAAAGATAATAAATGAGCTATTGCAAATTCATCATTTAATGGCTCAACGAACGTTATCGATCCATATCATAATTGTTGACTTCCTTTCACATAATTTCTGACAATTTTCTTGAACATATAGAGCAAAGCCATCTTTGATGCCAATTCATGCTATATTCTAAAAAAATCTTCTTTATGACTATTGTTCAATAACCACTATAGTTAATCAAATAACATATTTATTTTTGTTAAGAAAAATTTCCAAGAAATTATGACACAATTGCTACATTGATAATAATGGAAAAAAAATATACAAGAAAACACAATTTCAAAAACACATAGTTTCAAATAAACTATTAGTCTTTGTTCAAAATGCAACTATAGTTACTCTATACCAAACTCACAGTTGCATTGTCATATGCTGCTTCACCATATTTTATACTGAGTCCAAGTTTCCCGTTATTTTGTTGACAACCTATTACTATTGCCCCTATTGAGCCAACTCCATATGTGTCATTTGAAACAAGAAGACCATGTATCATTGTGTCTTGAGCCAATCTTTGTTTCTTGCAAACTTGTGCAATTGATTCAACCATGGTTTTGTCTTGTAACACTATGCAACATTTTGCGTCCCCTCATTCATAAATACGCTTGTTTCTTATTACAAAATCTATAATTCGAACACCGTTTCCAACGATAAACATGTCTTGGAACCGTTCTATGAGATTATTGCTCATGTTGACTGTGATAGTCAATTGACCATAGCTATCAACCAAATCAGCATGGAGTAGGCGTGCCTTCGTAGGAGAGTTATAATTTTAGTTTGTGCTGGGCCATAAATAACCAATACACCACCTTCAAAATTATTTGGACATGCTTTGTAGCATATTTCAATGATTGATGGGCATGTTTTTTTTATTGTTTTTGCTCCATTTATATACAAATGCAGAAAAATATGTTTAAAAAAAAATTGACATTGGATCAATACAAAGATGTCATTTGACTAGATAAACATTCAGTGCAATACAAACCAAAATTTTTGCATTTTAATCTTGTGTCAATTCTTCTTGGAATAGTTGTTGACTAGAGCTAGCTATTTCCATGTTATTGTTCCAAAATCACTAAACAAATTGCTATCAGAAAATGAAAATAAAAGCTATCAACTACGAGACAAATGTACAAAGAATAATTAAAACAATTTATTCTCTACAACAATAGATTATATATTCATGTATACTGTTTTTTGTTTCATTATTACATAATCCTGTTGGCTATGCACTAAATGTGCATAAGTGATATGAAAGAAAAATGTTTTATAGATTTCATTGACAAACACACATGTAGCTCATTTATGGAAATTTGTAATGAAGAACCACTATGCAATATTTTTTTTTTTTTGTATTCTTAAACAAGTTGCACAATCAGTAATTAAACATGAATTAAAAGAAAAAAAAAACCATGCTATCCAGCATATAGAACATAATGCCACAATGTGAAAGGGAAACATTTAAATTGCATGCCAACCATGAGATTAAAAAACTATAGCTATATAAGACAAACTAAACAAGTACAAGTCAATGGTTCAAAGACTTACCATAATTTGAAGTTTCCATGATTTTGGTTGTTTTTTTTCAACACTGTTTTTTCAATTTTTCAAAACCAAGCATACATCAAAATTGCACATTTGCAAATGCGAGAAATATTGTGACAAGTCAACAATACGATTGTAGAATATGAGCATTGGAAAAAGGCCTCAAGATGATAACAAATATATGGTTAAACAAATTATATGATAATATGTCCAATAAGCATAAAAAACATGGAAAGAAACATAAATAGTTGAAAGAGTTGTCCAAAAATGATCTAGCATTGAGCTATAGTCACAATGTTGCTTCTTTTGTATGAAAATTCAAGTTGTTGTTTTGCTTAAATGAAAGTAGCGTTTTTTGTTGAGGAGAACTTTGCAAAATGTCAACATTGAAATCACCAACAAGCACAATTGGATAACTGTTGCATCTGTGCTCTAAAATGAATCCAACAAAGTTAATTATTTCTTCAATGCTCGTATTTGGTCCAATTTATACATTTGTAATTATGATAGTTTTTCCTTGAACATGGAATGTTGCAATTGTTGATTCAATTTGGTTATTTGTATAAGTCAAATGATCCTCAGTGATAATATTTTTTTTTGTAATATGTCATTATTCCATGTAAATGGTATAAATGTATACAATAATATTTGGTTGACAATAATGGATTTGATAGAACTGATTTTGCTTCTATTTCTTGGAAACAAATAATATCAGCAATCATGTTATGGAACCAACTCCAAAAATATAAGAAAAGAGAGATCAATGCCTTAGAAATAAGCCACTTCGAGGGGGAAACCTCCAAAAGATTACATAAATGAACAATTCTTGGATGATACAAATGACCAAAACCTCCTTCTATATATATAAGTCCACGGGGTCACAATATAATCCTAGCCGACCTAACAATAATAATGTAAGGGCACAATAATAACAATATTGGGGTTACAGGGGTAAAAAAATAACAATAAGGGCGTTACACTAACAACAATAAGGGACTATACTAGTAATATAGGGACCTAACATGCCCCTCTCCTTCAAAAAAGTGTTTTCCTCAACGTTTGAGCAGATCCAGATGCTTTTGTATAAAATTATCATCCTCCCATGTAGAATCTTCAATGGGTAAGTTCTTCCATTTGATGAGATAGTCTGAAATTGATCAATTTCGTAGCTGTCAAGTTCTTGTTTTCGTGACTGCTTCAGGTTCCAATATGATTTTTCCTTCCTCATCAAGTTCTGGAAATATTGTTTGAACTGGAAGTTTTTCCCCTATAACTTTCTTTAAGCATGAAACATGCAAAACTTAATGCACTCACGAAGAAGCAAGAAGCTCCAATTTGTATGCCATAGTACCAATATTTTGCAACACCTTGTAAGGACCATAATAATTTGGCGATAATTTATTATCCTTCTTAGCTAGCTTGAGGGACATTTTTTTGTATGGTTGTAGTTGTAAAACTACCCAGTCTCCTATATCAAAAATTATCTCATTGCAATGTTGGTCTGCTTGTTGTTTCATTTGATTTTGTGCCAAATTTAGGTTATCCTTTAAGAGTTTGAGAAATTCTTTTTGATGGTCGATGTGATATTCCACTGCTTTAACCTTAGAATTTTTTCTTAAATAAGATGTGATAGATGGTGGATGATATCCATAAAGTGCCATAAATGGGGTCATTTTTGCTGCAGTATGGAAGGAAGTCTTATACCACCATTCAACGAGAGGTAACCACTTGACCCATTGTGTTTGCTTATAAGATACAAAACAAAAAAGATATCCTTCCAAAAATTTATTCACTATCTCAGTTTGACCATCGGATTGAGGATGATAAGATGAGCTATGAGCTATTTGAGTACCCAAACAAGAAAATAATTCCGTCCAAAAATTTCCAGCAAAAATGGGATCTCTGTCACTTACAATAATCTTTGGGTTTCAATGTAGCTTTTGAATTGTTTCCATAAATGCAGTAGCAACTATACTTGCTTTAAATGGATGAGATAATGCAAAAAAGTGTGCATACTTGGTAAGTATATCAACTACCACCATGATGACATTCTTTCCTTCGGACTTAGGTAAACCTATGATGAAATGCATTGAAATCTCCTCCCAACGTTGTCTTGGAAAGGATAAGGTTGTAGAAGACCCGGGGTCTTAATTGTCTCAAGTTTATTTTGCTGGCAAACCAAACATTCCGCCACCAAATTTTGAATATCATATTTAATGCCATCCCAAAAAAATTCTTTCTTCACCCTGTTGTGAGTTTTTAAAAATCCCGAGTGTCCTCTTAAAGGAGAAGTATGCAATTCCAAAAGAATCTTTTTTTTTAGTTGGGAATTATTGCAAATATATAAGCGATATTTGTACCATAAGGAATCATTTTTCAAACTAAATGTATCAGATGTACTAGGATCTTGCTGCAACTTTTGAATGAGTGTCCAAACTTCTTCGTCCTTCTTCCATTCATCCCTTGCTTCAGTTATCCAATCTGGTTGGATAATAGAAATGGCACAAAGCAATGCTTCCACCTCTTCATCCTTTCTTGAGAGTGCATCTACAACAACATTTAGCTTCCCTTTTTTGTAGATGATTTCAAAGTCATAACCCAACATCTTTGTGACCCATTTTTGCTGCTCTTCCGAAGATAGTCTTTGTTCCAAAAAGTGTTTAAGACTATCATGATCAGTTTTTACCTTGAAGTGTCTTCCCATTAGGTAAGTTCTCCATTTCTTTAGTGCATGCAGTATTGCTAACATTTCCTTCTCATAAATAGGTTTCTGTAAATACTTTCCTTTGATTGGACGACTTTCAAAGCAATGGGTCTTCCTTCCTGCATTAAAACTGCACCAATTCCATTTCCTGAGGCATCACATTCCACAATAAAGGTTTTTGTGAAGTCTGGCGTAGCTAAGACCGGTGCTAGGCACATTGCCTCTTTAAGATGTTCAAAGGCCTTAGTTGTTTTAGGAGTCCATGAAAATGCATCTTTCTTCAATAATGTTGTTAGAGGTGCTGCTATTCTCCCATAATTCTTAACAAACTTGCGATAATACCCTGTTAACCCGAGAAATCCTCGCAACTTCTTTATGGTTGTGGGGACTTTCCATTCCTTAATGGCTTTAATTTTGTTAGGGTCTACTTTAACACCTTCGTGAGATACAATATGACCCAAATATTCCACCTCTTGTACTCCAAAGAAACATTTGGATTTTTTTGCATATAATTGTTTCTCCTGCAATAGTTTGAGCACCCTGTCAACATGTTCAACATGATCCTTCCAAGACCTGTTGTAGATTAGTATATCATAAAAAATTACTAGCACAAATTTTCTAAGGAAGGGTTTGAAAATGGAATTCATCAACCCTTGAAATGTAGAAGGTGCATTGTTAAGGCCAAAAGGCATGACCAAAAATTCATAATGACCCTCATGAGTTCGAAATGTTGTTTTCGGAATATCTTTAGTCTTCATTCTAATTTGATGATATCCTGAATGAAGATCCAACTTGGTAAAGTAAATTGCTCCATGTAATTTATCAATCACAAGAATGGGAAATTTATCTTTAACAGTGATCTTATTCAGCTCCCTATAATCCAGACACATGCGAATGGTATGCTTGTAACAATAGGGACAAAATTTATTTGATTCCAATCGAATAGGTGTATTGCGTCGATTTTTCCGAGTCGTATATCTAGAAATCCCTGGGAATCTTTTATAACACTATCTTGGGTACAACTAGTGCACTCCAAAGTAATTGTTACTCTTATATCTCCGCTCTTGGCCATAAACTTACTCTGAATATTGGGTCTACTTTTCTTTTCGACCTGAATGATCTATCCTTCTTGTGCACCAATAATACTGGAGCAGAGAAAGAAATTTGACTTGGTTGAATTTTACAACCTCTAACATTTATGCAATCATACGTTCAATTTCGATCTTTTGGACATAAGGATATCTGTAAGGCCTGATGTTTGGAGGGACACTTCCTGGAATCAAATGAATAGCATAATCATGATCACGAATAGGTGGGAGTCCTTTGGGAGTTTTAAACACCTTGGAATGATTGTCCAAGACTTTTTGGAGATCTAGAGAAATAATTGATTTTGATGTTGGAACTTCCAGTGAGTAGAATTTTGCAATTACGCACATTGTTATTTCTTCAGAAGCTTTTTCATGAAATTAGAGCTTATTATCTTTCCTGACTTCCCTGCTATACCCCGTAATTCGAATTCCTTTCCTTCAAAAAAAAATTCAAGAAAAGTTCTTGAAAATTAAAAGCTATCGTCTCCAAATATTGTAACCATTGTACTCTAGTACAACAACAACACCTCCCTTTGGAATAGAAAGCATTGGACTATTAAATACATATTCGCCCATGGTTAGCTTGATATTATGGAATTTTCCAAAGCAATTTATAGTTCCTCCATTTGCAACCATCACTTGACATTCTGGTGCTCGGTATAGGAAACAATTCAGTTCCTTGGCTACCTTACAATGAATAAAATTATGGGTACTACCTGAATCAATCAATACTATTACCTTTTTCTTCTTGATATGTCCTTCTATATTGAGATTTTGAGGAGTGGTAATTCCTGCCAATGAATTACACGATATGGTCGGACTCATTTCTTCTTCTTCTAGGGTTGGTTCTTGGTGTGTATCCTCTTCCTTTGAAGCTTCTTATTCATTTTCTTCCTCCTATTCACAATCTATGTAAAATAATTTCTTCTCAGCACACTTATGACCTTTAGTGTATTTTCTATCACAACTATAGCAAAGCCCTTTTTCTCTTTTTTCTTCCAATTGTTGTGGTGTCAACCTTGTAGGTTGTGGAAGTATAGGAGTAGGAACACTTCCATACTTATAGATGTGAGTGGTAGGCTTCCTTGTCGCCATAATTTTACATTCAATTTTTCTTGCCAACCTGAATGCCTTCTCCAATGAATCATGTTCCCAAACGTGAACCTCATGTTGGATGTTATCCATTAAAGTCCCTATGAAGACATCAATATTGTGTTTCTCTAGAATATTATTTACCCTTATATTCAATTTTTGGAAGTCCTCAATGTGCTCCACCACTGAACCCTTTTGTTGAGATTTATCAATTGGCTAAAGAAGGTGTTGCTCTTTGTATCCTCATAATGTGCTATCATTTCCTCCGTAAAAATTGACCAAGTGACAATTTTTTTTATGGGAGAAAAGCCATCGATACCATACAAATTTATTTTGTTCTAAATGTAAAGTTGCAATGCGTAACTTTTGTGTGTTTTGCACATTATTGAGATCAAAATATTGCTCCATATGTAGTATCCATGTTACGGTATCCTTGCCATCAAACTTCCTCATATCCATCTTTGGAATATGGTGGTCTTCCATCCAAAATTAGAGTTTATGAAATCACGATTAACATTTATTTTGTTCTCATCATGAGTTTCCTCTACTATATTTTCGCCATTAGGAAACATTTCTTGTATCAACTTTTTCAAACCTTCCATGTCCGCTTTTAGATCATTCTTCATGTTTTCCATGTTTTCTTTCATTTTTTTTATCGATCTTAGCTTCCATGTCATCCATCTTAGCTTCCTTGCCATCCATCTTAGCTTCCATGTCATCCATCTTAGCTTCCTTGCCATCCATATTAGCTTCCATGCCTTTCTTCAAACCATCCATCTTAGCTTCCACACTTTTCTTCAAAACTTCCATTTCATTTTTTGTTGATCTTTGCAAGAGCGAAATTTGGTGCACTTGCTCTTGTAATTTTGACATGTCATGTTGCAGTTCTTCGTCTTCATGGGTCATATGAGAGCCTTCTAAAGGCTTAATTGGTGTTCAATTATTTTTCGGGGGAATTTTAGAAGTCAATACTAATATATATTCTACAATATTCCCTTTGAATGAATTCAAACTAATTTTTCAAACAAGACTTATGCACTTCGAAAAAAATACACACATGTTTCTTGCTTTTTCGGATCTCTATATTGAAACTGAATTATCTATGTGATTTCGAATATTCAATATCTGAAATTCGGTCCTATAGTAGCCCTTTGAATCATCTTTTGAATGCCATAGGTCTGACCTAATTTGGATTCTTCAAGGAAAATTTATGCCCAATATCCCACAATGACTTAATTATGGATTGGTTTAGTAGAGTGAACTTGTATGGTGTGCCACGTGTCATTGTTTCCTCCTTAAACTCTGAAATTCATAAAAAGGAAACTACAGTCCGTGTAATTGTGGCCAATTTTGTCCGATGCTCAGAGAGAGAGTTATGATGATTTTCCCATGGTCACCTCTTTGAGATGAAATTCGGGAGCCTGAAAAACCCTAACATCCACAGATCATATCTCTGAAAATATTGCGAACCAAGATCTGAAATTGTAACAAGAGGTTCCTTAGTATTGCGGCTTCGCTCTGTAAAATTTTCAGCTTCTGAACCTTCGTAGAAATAAATTTATAGCGAAAATTCCATGATGACCTGTTTTAGGTGAAATTTAGAAGCTTGAAAAATCCCTAACTTCCACAGTTCATATCTCCGAAAAAATTGCGAACCAAGATTTGAACTTTTTACAAGAATTTCCTTGGGATTTCGGCTTAGATTTGTAAAAATTTCAACGTCTGAACCTTCGTACAAAAAGCGTTATAGAGAAATTCCACGATGACCTGTTTGGAACAATGAAACCCTAGAATCCCAAGCTCTGATACCAAATGTTATGGAACCAGCTCCAAAAATAGAAGAAAATAGAGGTCAACGCCTTAGAAATAAGCCACTTCGAGGGGGTAACCTCCAATACATTACATAAATGAAAAATTCTTGGATGATACAAATGACCAAAAACTCCTTCTATATATAGGATTCCATGGGGTCACAATATAATCCTAACCGACCTAACAATAATAATGTAAGGGCACAATAATAACAATATTGGGGTTACAAGGGTACAACAATAACAATAAGGGGGCTACACTAACAACAATAAGGGGGTTACACTAACAACAATAAGGGACTATACTAGTAATATAGGGATCTAACAACTCAACAATGATGTCTTCAAAATGCAAGGACAAACTAGGAGTGTTCAATGAACATATTGTCAATTCGTCAAGTGCTTTACTTGTTATATGCTATACTCAAGTTCATAGGAGGAATTTTGTCTAAGTATATCTAGCTCAACACCAATTTTTCCATGGAGGGAAAAGTTTTTATGTTCCATTTTGTTTAACAAATACAAGGATTTGATATCCTTGATGTGATAAAGTGCAGTGTAAACAAGTCCATGTTGCCTAACTCCTTTTGGGTCAAAAACCAATTTGTCCATTGTTACCCCCCGTGATCAATGTATAGTTCGTGAAAATGCAATTTGAATAGGAAATTGTTCTCTTGTAAATATATTTTTGTTATTTGATTCATTATTTCTTCATTATTTTTACAAACTCTAGTAATAGGTTTCCATGTAGACATTATTCCATCTTTGTACAAATGTCACAATTTTTTTCGTTGAATAGTCCCAACAACATAACCAGTGAATTTAATCAAAATTGCACCATTTTCAAATGCTATTGATGCTCTAAAAATCCCTTCAACACCATTGACCAAGCCATCTTTAATATTTTAATTTCCGCTAATTAGGTCAAGAAGCATATTTTCTTTAACCACAATACAATATGGCAACTGCATTTTTTTTTATTTTCTATGTTTATTGTAATTTATATTTGTTGATTCAATTGGTATATCATATTAATTTAATACAATTTCCTATTTATTGATAAGAGACAACATTATTTCATTATGTTCATGTATGCTCCTATTCAAATAGAACAAGTATGGAGAAGTTGGTTCATCTAGTGCTAGTCTATAAAAATGCTTGTTCAAGAATTCAAGATCATCATTAGTGTGTGAACATGTTCTAATCCTATTTAAAATGGATACAAATTATTTTAGTTCATAAGTTTTCACATTTTATTTCCAAAAGGTATAAGGAGCACCGGTTCCTTTAAGATTTGGTTCTTCAAATATCCAGCAATCACGTACAAGTTTTTCTTGACATCGGTCACCACAAAATATTATGCCAAGGTTTCCAAATAGAAATGATCTGAATTTATGCAAGAACACAAAAAAATGCACATATAACCATAAATACAAATATGTCGCAGGAATAACACTTCATTTCATTAATATCAAAGAAATAAAATTTGTTTACAGACAAAATGGAAATTAAATCCATACAGGCGCTATTATCTCCTGAAGAGATGGGTGGCTATAGGCCTCTCAAATCGTGTTACAATGAGGGTGAAGGCCTATATATATTATTGATAAACAATGGAAAACCCTAAACATCCAAAAACCTAACCCCTAGGAGATGAAACACTGTACTATGGGCCACGCAAACACAGACGACTCTGTGGTCGTAACTTTGGCATACTATTTCCATTTGACGATTGGTGATACATCATTAGAAATATCTATCCAAGGAATAAAAAACTACTAAGCCGTTGAATATTAAGTCTAGAATATTCATGTTTTCCAGAGGTTGCATGCCCAAAAATGTCGCTAGGCCTCAAAACAACTTCTGTCTTGACTTGGAAAAACTACCAAAAATAGTAAATTATGCTACAATTAAGGAAATCGAAAAATGAAAAAAACAATGGTGGGGTCCATGAACAGGGCTGTACACCAATATCCACCGATCTATTCCTCCTCTCGTTAGGCAAATAACCTATTGCGTTGATTTCCTCCAAGGAGATGAGGAAACTTATGCCTAACTTGGTCCTGGGGAGCCAAGCCTTGTAAGGAGTTGGCCTCATGGACATCAAGATATACCGATCCTGCTAGCAAGTCTTCTTGATATGTGTCCATAATCCATCGCTTGTGGCTTCTTCCATGTAGTTTGGCTTAACTTTGGCTTGTGTGTGTTGTTCTTCCATGTTGGATGTGTCAGAGAGGGAAAGTGAGTCTGTAGAGTTGGTTCATATCAACACTGTGTAGAAAAAGGAATGATCGAATACTAAGCTCACATCGTCCTCATAGCTCTAGCATGGTGTATGGTCCATATAGGAGCTGCGGTTTGGTGTGTGGGTCCATTGAGGCACTTCTTCTGCAAATGTATCCACCCTTTGTCACCCATCTAGAAGTTGTGTGGCACCCGATGCTAATCATGACACCGCTTGTACTTAATTGAATCTATCCAATATGTCATAAAATCGTTGGCGCATGTGTTGAATGCACTCATTTAAGTCGTTTCGCCTGTGGCGCCTGCACTGAATGAGCTGAATCGTCTTGTAGCCAAATGGCATGGCTACATCAATGGGACATACAGAATCCCAAGCCCACCCGAAAGGGGGTTGTAGTACATTAAGATGTGGAGGGCCCGGTTATAGCTATGTTGTACATAGGGGAGGCTCTCATCCCATGTGCGTGGATTCTTTGAGTACATGCACAAAATTTGTACTTGTTATCCTGTTGATGACCTCTGTCCGGCCATCGGTTTGGGGATGGAAATTTGTGGACTTGGTGAGCTTGGTGTCCAAAGACACTAGAGGTCGGACCAAAACGTATCGAGGAACCTACTATCCCCATATGAGATGATAGACCGTGGGATCCTAAAGTGCCCACACTCATTCAAAGAAGATTTTAACAGCAGCCTTCATATGATATCTTTCGTTGTGCCGCCATAATGGCCATCATTGAGAACTGTCGATGACCATGAAAACACGCTATCGATATGCTTATTATAAGGAAGGCATGAAATGTAATCCATGGAGATGGATTCCTAAGGCTGACTAGGTAGGCAACAGAGACAGGCCTTGCTTTTGATGGTCAGTTTGGAAATGGTGTAGGCAAGCAGCAGATCCGATGTGCTTCCCAACATCCCGTCAAAGGTTCAATAGAAATACTTTTTCGCATCGCCACTATTTTCGAATTCTCGAAATTCCCACGACACAATCGTAGGAGTTTCCAAAATCATCTTTGTACGTCGCTGAAGAAAAACAAAGGTGTCCAAGGTGACATAACAATTCATCCTCGGAGGTGAAAATTTGGAACTCGGTTACCCCAAGAGAATCTTGTATGTGTGTCGCACTCGATCTCTTGTAGAGAAGCAACCAATCGTGTTATCGTGTCTACAAGAGTCGAGTACGTTGTTATCGCTTATGACGGTGCCCTACTGAGGCAATTAAACATTATTGGTGCTTCCTCTTGGTGCTTGATGTTCAAATGAAATTATTGCAATATGTGGACCACTTTTGATGGTGACTATCTGAAAAATTCCCTGTGTCTCAGATGAACCGTACTGGTTGGTATTCATGTGGATGATCGTTTTCCTTCCCAAAAAATGTAATGCTTCCATTGCCTGTGAATCCTTGCACAATGGAATACATCTCTTTCTATAAGTGATACTTCCGGACTATGCTCGAACAATGTCTCATCGTGACATGCCATTGGATGCTCCTCGTTGAGTAAGAATTTAACAAAGATACCAGAGGCATCCGTCTCAATCTCAAATGGTTGTGGCAAGTGTGGTAATGTGAGCATCAAAGTGCAGCTAGAGGTGATGTTTCAATTATACGAATTCCCTTCTATTGAGATTCCAACTAAAAATAATTTTCCTTTCGCTTCCTTGGTGACTTGACTCAAGGGCCGCGGATATGAGAGAATCCCAACATGAACTCATGGTAGAAATTAGCAAGACCCAAAATTTGCAAAGCTCTATTAGAGTGGCTAATGGAAAATCCCTAATGACTTGGATCTTGCTAATTCGACATGCACGCTCATCAATAATGTATCCCGTGAGGACTAACTGGGCTTATTCAAAGTGCACTTCTCCAAATTGGCAAGAGAACTTGTGTTGTCGTGGTGTTCGAGGACTCGTTTGATGTGGTGGAGGTAATCTTCCCAAGTTTGGTCAACATTTGGATGCTATCCAAGTACACTACAAAAAATGACTTGGTGATTGGGCCACAAGATATTTTCCATCAGCCTCATGAAGGTTGGGTGGTGGGAGAATTCGTCAACCTGGAAGGCATGACCAAACCATTCGAAAAGGCCCTCCTCAGCCAGCGCCTTCCACATCGCATCGTTCTCGATCGGGTAGCTAGTGATACTCGGACTTCAAGTTGATCTTGCTGAAATATTTCACCCCTTTAAGTTGGTCCAGAAGGTCATCAATCCATGGGATTGGGTACCTATTTTGGATAATTATCTTGTTCAATACAGAGTCTCCAAGTCCCATCCTTATTCTGCACCAACACGATCCGACTCCCACAGGGCAATGAACTTGGTCGAACGTGACCTTTTTACAACACCTCATGAATCTGCCTCTTGATTTCATCGTTCTCCATTTTAGAGTGTCGGGCTGGATTGGTCCATTGGGCAGCAACACACCAGGGGTTAGAAAAATGGGGTGCTTGACCTGATAGTGAAGAGGCACCCCTGTGGGTAAGGTGAAGATGTCCCCGTACTCCTCCACGACCTTGTCCATTTTTTCTTGTTTACAGAGGAGCCTTGTATGGAGGTTGTGGCCACAGTCTTATTCTTCCCTTGAGGGCAGATTTCATCGTGGAAAAAATTTCCGACTTGGTAAATGAGCTTACTACATTGTTTTGTAGTAACCAAAGAGACAAATGTAGGCTGCAGTACCTCTAGTATCGTGTACAAAATTATTGCCCAAAGTAACACACAACATGAGGCCGTGGACTCATACACAACATGTTCCTTCCATAAGTATGGTTGGCCTAGTATTACATCAAAAAAATTAAGATATTAAATACAGCATAATATTCTCACTCAGTGAAGGGCTAGATGATGTAGGGAAGACGACACTCGCCGGGTCGACGTGGAGATCCTATCCGGGGTGAAGCCACCCGATGGTGTATTGGATGTGGGTGTGGCCGGTGGGTAGGCAAACCAAACCACTTCATGAGCTCACGAAATGAGGTTATTTTGGCCTCATTATCGACAGACTAACTATAGTGAGAACCCTTATCGCATGACCGGGGAGTGGAAGAGACAATTCCTCCTCCTAGATCTTCCGTTCATCCTTTGATCTTTGTGGTGGAAATGGTGGTGTTGAGCTTCTCCACATCGATAACTCCGTTTCCCTTTTTCATTCCCTCTGCTCCGATTCGAAGCCTGAGTACGAATTTGATTCAAGCCTTCATCTCGCTCACCAGGATCGCTTGGACCGACACTCACTCAGGTTCAGGAGGGATTTTATGGAACTCACACCACTTTCCCGTGTCCTTCTTTGCCTCAGCTTTGTTATTTAGTTTTGGATTTGGTAGTTTCTCTGCCACCATGCCTTGGCTTTGTCCTTTGTCCCGCATTTTGGGGGCACCTTTCCCTTGATTTTGATTCGCGCATCCAAAGTCTCGTTTCTTTTTGAATTTTTGCTCAATCTTCGGCAACATACCGGTATGTCGTACAAGCGAGAGATTTCCGAGGGAACTCCATTTCTCCTAATGTATCTCGGTGCGTACAACCGTGCAATACTTCAACACCAAATTTCTTCTCCGAATCTTGATACCCAACTTCTTTGCGCAGTAAGGGAAAATGATTCGCAACTCATGCACATTCGATCCCTTTGTCGCCGCAATGTAGTCCATTATATGTACTTCTCCTTATAGCTCCCCACAGATAATATTTGCTCTGATGGAATCTCGAAAGAATTCCAATTTGGCACGACCAAGAATAGAGAGGGTTCCCCCTCTGTCCTTTTTCTCATGTAGGTTTCCACCGGGGGCCCCGACATGGGCGACTGAGAGTGAAAAAACAATCTACTCCGATCATAAAAGTCATGAACCGAGCAATATCCTTCTAATATCTCAACATCTATTCATTTATGCTTGCATCTAATTGGCCATCAAATATGGGAATGTAAAAGCCATTTGGTACCTAAAAGGGTTGTGCCTCCCCAGTGGTCATTGATGTAGATGCGTCACTAACAAGTACCGTTGGAAGGACTCCGGGAAAAGTATCCATCATCGCGTTCCTTTTTTTTAAGGGCCTCCTCGAGCAATATTTTTGATAGGATCTCTCATTCCTGCCTTTATTTTCATCCCGCATGGGTGGCCACTTCCGGTTTATGAAAATAATCTTGCAAAGGTTCAACCAGATCGAGCCCTAACTCCTTATACCCTGACCTCGTTGGGGACATGCAAAGAAGGATCACGAAAGAGTAGACCGCTCTAATACCAATGATCCAAGTTTATTCAGGAATGCAATGGAATACACATATAACCATAAATACAAATATGCAGCAAAAATAACACTTCATTTCATTAATATCAAAGAACTTAAATTTGTTTACAGACATAATGGAAATAAACTAGCTAGGTGCCGGTAGCTAACGATAGGTGATATGGCTAAGTAAGCCTTTGAAATCATGGTTAAAAATGAGGCTAGAATGCCTATATATTATTGAGAAATAATGAAAACCCTAAACATCCAAAAACCTAACCCTATGAGATGAAACACCAGACTATGGGCCCCATTGCTGTAAATTGGTACATCAATTTCCTGGCAGAATTTGGCATACTATCTCCGTTTGATGCACATGATACATCATTAGAAATATCTATCCTAGAAATACAACTACTAGTAGAAAAAGATGAAGTCCAAGACTCAAATCCACCGAAGGTTTCATGCCCCAAAAATGTCGTTTAGGGCCTCAAAATGGTTTCTGGAAGTTCGGTAACCCAAAAACTACCAAAAATAGTATAATAAAGCAATTAAAGAAACTCGGAAAACCGAAAAGAAACAATGGTGGGGGTCCAAGTTGAATAGGATGGTGGCCACCAATATCCACCTGGATCATTCCTCCCCCCTTAGGGAAGAAATGGTCCCCATTGCATTGGAGTTTCCTCCCATGAGATGAGGAAACTTCGTTGAACTTGGTCCTCGGTGAGCCACTTGCCCTAGTGAAGGATTTGCCTACTTCACAACCGATATAGCCGGATCCTTTGTTGGTGAGTACATGAGCTTCTTTGTGTGTCCATAATCTGATCAATTATGGCTTGATATATGCGTATGGGTTTAACTCTATTGGTGTGAGTTGTTTTTCCATGTCGATGTGTCCAAGAGATACGAAAGTAGGCCCGAAGGCGGCTCACACGAACACCGGTGCGTACTGCTGGAATGGTGGATTGATCAAGCTCAAGGAATTGTCCTCTATAGCCTTGGTGATGTTATATGACCCATATCAGATTGGGAAAATCTTGCAGTGGGGTCCAGCGAGGCGCTCCTTCTGCAAATGTAGCCACACTTTGTCACCCAACTAGAAGTTGTGTGAAACCCGATGCTGATCATGTCGTTGATTGTACTTAGCATTAGCTCTGTCCAATATGTCATGAACCTATTGGAATATTTGCTAAATGAGCTCAATGAAGTTGTTCATCTTGGCAGCTTCAGACTAGACATGGGCCAAATCGACCTGAGTAGCTACAAATGGCATGGCCACGTCAATGGGACATACTGGAATCCTGCCCACTCGCACAGGGCGTGGCCTGCTGAGTTGTGAGGCCCTACTATAGACACGTTTTTGTTATAGGGGAGGCTTCATCCCATGTGTTTTGATGCTTTGAATTGCAAAGTTATGCATAATGTGTACGATCCCGTTGACGACCTCTATCCTGGCTAATAGTTTGGGGATGGAAAGTCAATTTTAGGCTTGGTGTTCAGTATCAAGAGAGGCTGCATAAAATATATTGAGGAAAATTCTATGCCCATCCGAGATGATAGACTATGGGATCCAAAGTGTACCCACACTCATTCAAAGAAGAGTTTGGGGCAAAGGCTTCGCTTTATGATATTCTTCTGTAGGGCTACTTATAATGGCCATCTTCGAGAACCCGACAACCACAAAAACATGGTCATTTCCATTCTTAGTATACAAGGCCCATATGTAATTCATGGAGATGGATTCCTGGGCGCTAATAGGGGTAGGCAACGAGTATGGAGGCCTTTTCTTCTTGATGGTTGGTTTGGAAATGGTACAGTAGTGCAAGATTTGATGTACTTCTGACATCCGTCGAAGGTTTGGCCATTAGAAATACTTTTGGTGCAAGACTGCCATTGTTTTTTCGATCCGTGAATGACCACCACTCGATCGTAGTGCCCCTTCCCAAATCATCTTGGCATGATCATTGAAGGAATACAAAGGTGTCCCAAGTGACACAACAATGCATCCCGAGGTGAAAATTTGAACTCGTGATACTCTCCAAGAGAATCTTGTATGTGTGGCTGAATTCTCGATCGCTCAATGTTGCCAATCGTAAGCCCTATGCCCATAAGAGTTGAGCATGGTGGTTATCACCACGATCGTAGCTCAACAGCAAGCCTCCGCAACATTATTGGTGCTACCCTTCGTACTTGATGTTCAAATGAAATTGTTGCATATGGACCACTTTATGGTGATCATTCGAAACTTCCTCAGGTTCGTATGAACCGAGGGGCTCTGCGGGTCTATGTGGATGATTTGCTTCTTCCCAAAAATGTAATGCTTCCATTTTCTTCAAGCCTTCACAATGGAATACATCTCTTTTTCATAAGTGATATACTTCCTACTGTGCTTCCGATTAATCGTCTCACTATGACATGCCAATGGATGCCCCCGTTGGAGTAAAAACTTACTCCAATAGGCATAGTCGTAGGCATCTCGTCTCGATCTCAAATGGTTGTTGGTAGTCCTGCAATGTTAGCACTGCCTGTGCTGCGAGGCGTATGTTTCACCCTAATAATGTCATTGAGATTCCGAACAAAGAGTTTCTTTCGCTCTCCTCCCTTGGTGACTTGACTCAAGGGAAAAGTGATATGAGAGAATCCCAACAAGAACCCGTGGTAGAAATTAGCAAGACCTAGAACGTTGCGAAGCTCGTTAGAGTGGCTGGGGTTGGCCAATCCCGAATGACTTGGATCTGGTTGATCCACATGCACCCTGGCTTTCATCAATAATGCATCCCAGAGCATCGAACCCGGGTCATGCCAAAGTGAACTTCTCCAAATCGGCACACAACTTGTGTTGCCGCAGTTAGTTCGAGGACTTGTCGTATGTGGTGGAGGTTTTTCCAAGTTTGGTTTGAGATCAAGAGGCCACCCAAGTAAACTAGTACAAATGAGCTGGTGAATGGCCACAAGTTGTCGTCCATCAACCTCATGAAGGTTTCTCGGAGCATTCACAACCCAAAAAGGCAATGACTGTGCATTCAAAAGGCCCTCTGGTTTTGAAGGAAATCTTCCACACATCGATAGTTCGATTTACACTGCAACACCTGGACTTCAAGTCTATCTTGCTGAAACATTTCACCCCTTTGAGTCTGTTCAAAAGGTCATAAATTCATGGGATCAGGTACCTATTCTGGGCAGTGATCTTGTTTAGCGCCCGATAGTTAATACAGAGTCTCCAAGTCCCATCCTTCTTCTGCACCAACACAATTGAGCTCCCACAGGACAATGAACATGGATGGATGTGACCTTTATGCAGCAGATCCTGAATTTTCCTATTAATTTCATCGTGTTTCCTCCCGCAATGTAGTGCCGATAGATCACCCATTGGGCAAGGAGGCACCCGGTGTCATATCGATGTGGTGCTTGACCCGACACAGAGGCACCCTTTGCTGGGGGTGAGGTGAATATGTCCCCCGCATCTCCACGACCTTCGTACAATTGTTGCTGCTGTCATGTGGAGAAGCCCTGTCCGTGAGGTCATGGACACATTCTTCTTCTCGTCTCGAGGCGCATCATCATGAAATTTATTTCGCTTGAAATGAGCTTACTGCATTGTTTTGCAAGAATCAAAGAGATAGCGATAGGCAATGGCACCTATGCATCCTCGTACAACTTATTACCCAAAGTAACAATAACATCGTGAGGTCGGGACTCATACACATCATGTCGCCACACAAGTATGGTTGGCGAATAATACACGTTAAATATCAAGAGGATCAATGTCACATAATACCTCAATAGTGAAGGGATTAATGTCAGAGGGAAGGCGACACTACTGGCCGATGAGATCCCGTCCTGGTGAAGCTACCCGATGGTGTGCACGAATGTGGGTGTGTTATGGTCAAGAAGCCCAACCGCTTCACGACCTCTCGCTGAAATGAGGTTCTTTGGATCTCATTTTTGATAATGAACCGTAGCGAGAAACCTTTTTACCTACATCTAGGAGTGAGAGACACTTCTCCTCCTCCGATGTTTCGGTTCTTCCTTGGATCTTCATGGTGGAAATGGTGGAATTGGGCTCGTATCAATAATTTGCTTCCCCTTGTCATTCCCCTTCCTAAGTTCCGATTCGCAGTCGATCATGCATATGATTAAGAAGCCTTCATCTCGCCACTAGTGATTGCTTGGCATGACACTCACTGCTAGAGTGGAGCCTACGACTCACAACTTTCCTATGTCCTCCTTCACTTTCATGGTGTTGTTCTTTCTCACAGATTTCTAAGTGGTTTTCTTGGGTCACATGCCTTGGCTTTGTCCTTTTTTTCACTAGCTTGGGGGCACCTTTCCCTTGCTTTTGATTCATAGATCCAAAGTCCCGCTTCTTCCGTTTTAATTCTTTTGCTCAATCTTCGTAGTATACCGTATGTCATACCAAGCGGAGATGTCACAGAACCCCATTTCCTCCTTTAATGTATGTGTGTAGACAATCGATACTAAGACCAATGTTTCTTCTAATCTGATACCCAATTTTGTATGCAGATATGGAATGTATCTGCGACCATGCACATCTTGATCCCTTTTGTTGCCACAATGTAATCCATTGTATGTACTTGTCCTCATATCTCCTCATTGATAATACTGCTCCTTGATGGCGTCTTGGAAATAATTACAAGTGGGTATGACCGAGAATAGAGAGGGTTCTCCTCGTCCTTTTTCACACAAGAGCTTTCCCATCACTCCCGACATGGGGGGGGCGGCTTTCGAGGAGTGAAAAAATAATCTTCCAGCCTTAAAAGTCATCAACTAAGAAATATCCTTCTAATAGATTCAACCATCTATCCACACCGGTCATCTATTTGGCCACTAAATATGGGAAAGTTTACTGTACCTAAAGGGGTTGCACGCCTAGAGTGGTTGTTGATGCAAATGCCCGCTAATGGGAAGTCGTTGAAGTATCTGGGAAAATTTTATCCATCATCACATTCCTTTGCTTTTCGAGGGCCTCCCGAGCAATATTTTGAAGATCCTCGTCTCTTCGTCTTTCCTCGTTGGGGACATGCAAAGAAGGATCGAGAAAAAGCAGACCGCTCTGATACCACTGATCCGGATTTATGCAGGAATGCAACAGAATAAACACATAACCATAAATACAGAGATGCAGCGGAAATAACAATTCATTTCATTAATATCAAATAACAGAAAGATGCTTACAGACATAATGGAAATAAAATAGCTAGGGTGCTGGTAGCGAATCTCTGAGAAGAGATGTGGTGGCTACAGACCTCTGAACTGCTTTACAATGAGGCGCGAGGGCCTATTTATTATTGAGAAACAATGGCAAAAACCATAAACATCCAAAAACATAACCCTAGGAGATGAAACACCAGACTATGGGCTCATTGGGTAAATTGGTACATCAATTTTCCGGTCCTAACTTTGGTGGCTACTATCTCCTTCGACGCATGATACATCATTAGAAAGATCTATCAGAGGATTAAAAATTCCAATGAAAAATATTGATTCTAGAAGAATCATATTAGCAAGAGGTATCATGCCCAAAAAACGTTGTTTAGTGCCTCAAAACAGCTCTGAAAGTTCAAGGCCCTAAACTGCGAAAAATAGTAAATTATGCTACAATTAAGGAAATCAAAACCGAAAGGAAAAAATGGTAAACCAAGTGGAATAGGTGAGTGGCCACCAATATCCACATGGATCAAGAAAATATGGAGTATCATAATTTCATGGAGCCGCTTATCAATACTATATAGCAATCGAGAACCGATCAATGAAATTTCATCTATCAACAAAAAATTAAGATTTTCATACTATTTTCTCAATATATCGATTGAATTAGAATCAAGTGGCACCATTTTATATGGTGAAAGTGGAAAATGCAAAGCTGAATGGACTATAGCACCATGTGCAATATACACAACTTTTCCAATAAATACAAGTATTAGGCCTTTTTTTCAAGGGGTCACTTTGTAAATCTTGTTATAAAGATGCACTAGTGCATGGTAAAGTGCTTGTGCAATGAATGTTTTTCTTGTGCATGCACCTCCAATTATGAACAAATATAAGTGCTTACCAAGATTATTTTTTTCCATAGATCTATTTGTTTGACTATTGATTATTGTTCTTGATTTGATTGTCTCATAATCTCATGATATGCAAATGTGTCGAAAGCAAAGGGATGCTTGATGAATTCGTTGTTTTTTGTATATTTAGTCTCAGTGTTTATGAACTTCATTTTCTCTTGAAAATATTGTTGAATGCCATATTTCTCACTAGGAGAAGGTCCATTATTAGTTTCTAAGGGAAAATGAAGCATAAATACCTCGTCACATTGTGAAGAAATTGTTGTAGAAGCAATTTGAATATCACCCCATGGTGTGAATAGATGAGAAATTTTTTTTTTCATGGAACTAATAATGTGTCTATGTGAAAATTATCCTTGAGCCATGTTTCTTCGTTTCTCTTTAAGCTATATTCAAGCCCTCTGTACGTAATATGAAGCATCATTAATTTCTATATAGTGGTTTTTTGTGTCCATGTTTTCGCCGTATTTAATGAATCTTATGGCACATGGACATGTTCAAGAACAAAAAGATGTGCAATATATCTATCGTCGGTTTTCATGCAAACAATATACTCAGAGTTATCAGGTTCTTGTTCTAAGAACATAGGCATTTTCAAAACATATGTTTGTTTTTCAACTAGAGCATTGTTAATGAAAATTGTTTTTCTAGAAGCTGAATACAAAGGAAATGACAGAGCAATGTGAATAGCTTGTCGAATTTGTTGGGTATGTGTTATATTCTTTCCATGACTAGCCCCACGCGCTATACATTGCACTGGGCGCAGCAAGGGGGTTACAAGGGGGGAGGCAGCCCCCACTGATGGGGTCCGGGGCAGCGCCCCGGCGATTTTTTTTTTGGTGTGCGGACCCACTTATAGGCAGACCCACCCATGTTTTGTGCATGAGTTTACACATGGTTTTGGGGTATGATGGTTTTTGGCCCCTGGTATTTGAGGATCCGGTCAAGGGAACTACGGTTATGTTTTAATCCAGGGTTAATGGATTGGGGTTTATGTATGCTTCGGCATGTATATATATGTGTTGTAACACTAAAAGGAATATAATGAAAAATCAAGCTGGTCATCCCGATTTGGGATCCAGGGGAAAATCTCTTTGTTTATCTGTTTTATGTTTTATGCTCTCGCTATTGTTTATTTTATGTTATAAGATTCGTGTGTAGATAATTTTTGTTCATGGTTAAAACCTACATTTGGTATCAGAGCTATTTCGGCTTCATGACGCCAATAAGGGTTTTTTGCTTGGGCCTGAGGTAGACCCTGTTCAGTGGGAGATCTGCAGGATCGATTCTTGCTATGAAAGAAGATGGCGAGCGGCGGGAAGATAGAGATCGAGAAATTTAATGGTCAGAGTTTTGAGTTGTGGAAGCTCAAGATGGAGGATCTGCTGGTGGATAAAGATCAGTGGATCGCGGTAGATCCAGGTACTAAACCAACGGCAATGTCAGATGAAGACTGGAAGAAACTGGATCGGAAGGCTAAGAGCACAATACGGTTGTGTGTCTCAAATTCAGTATTGTTGAATGTATCTGGGGAAGCTACGACGAAGAATTTGTGGGAAAAACTTGGGACTTTGTACCAATCTAAGTCTCTGGTGAATAAGTTGTTCCTGCGGAAAAAGTTGTATAACCCGAGGATGAAGGATGGAGACTTGGTGACAGAGCATCTGAACGCCTTCAATACTGTGGTAAGTCAGCTGTCATCTATTGATATTAAAATCTCAGATGAAGATAAGTGCATCAGTTTGTTGTGTTCTCTACGAGACTCGTGGGACAGTCTGGTTATTGCAATAGGTAGCAATACAACTACCTTGAATTTTGATGACATTGTCTCAGCCTTGCTGTCGGAGGAAATGAGACTGAGAAATATGGAGGGTCAGAATGGAGATGCCTTATCTGTACGAGGAAGGTCCCAGAACAGAAACAAGAATAAGGTTTCGAGTGGGAGATCCAAATCTAGAGGGAGATCTAAATCTCCTGGAAAGTTTGTAAAGGTGTGCTGGAAATGCGGAAAGGAAGGGCACTACAAAAAGGAGTGTAGATCTAAAGCTCCTGAGAAAGGAAAGGGATCTGATGATGCTCCTTCTGCAGAGGCAAAAACCACCTCGGATGAAGGTGGGGATGTGTATTTGGCTTCTTCTTCAAATACACATGTAGATCATGAGTCATGGTTGATTGACTCAGGTGCATCCTTTCACTTCACTCCCCCTAGGGAGTGGTTCTGCGAGTATGAGAACTATGATGGTGGTGATGTCTTCCTAGTGGGGATGATAGGAAGCGCCGTAATCATCTGACTTGGAAAGGTCAAGCTAAAGCCGCAAGGTGGAAGGATTAGAACACTTCTCGTGTTCTCGCATATCTCAAAAGATCGCCGGTAAATCGATTTCGTAAGCAATATGGATGATGGTGTGTAAAACAATTGTTGAGAAAGATGCTCGTAAGATGGTTCAGTGGACAATCGGTATTAATGCGAGAGTTCATTGAAATTGTACAATGTTCTAGGTATCATCGTTATTGATGGGTGTAACGCTGATGGAAAAGCGAAAGTGGGAGCGTAAAGTCTAGCTGTCTCTGGAAAAAATACCATGCTATGGCATCAAAGGCTTGGACATATCGGAGAGAAGGGCCTTCGGATACTACATAGAGATGGTATGGTAGAAGGTATGTCTAATTGTTCTCTGGATTTTGATTTCTGTGAACATTGTGTATATGGGAAGCAGAATCGGGTGAGTTTTCCTTCTGGTGCTAAGAGGGCAAACAAGATATTAGAACTTATGCATAGTGATGTGTTTGGACCTGTGTCAGTTCCATCACTGGGAAAGTCTGTGTACTATGTTTCATTCATAGATGACTTCTCAAGGAATACATGGATATATTTCTTGAGAAAGAAATCTGAATTCTTTGACAAATTTAAAGAATTTAAGGCTCTGGTGGAAAACCAGACAGAGAAGAAGATAAAGGCGTTGAGGACAGATAATGGTGGGGAGTTCTGCAAGAAGGAATTTGAAGAGTTCTGTAAGAAGTGTGGTATAGCACGAAAGAAGACTACTCCATACACACCTCAGCAAAATGGAGTTGCAGAAAGAATGAACAGAACACTGATGGAAAAGGCAAGAAGCATGCTCAGTGGTACCGGGTTAGGACAAGAATTCTGGGCAGAGGCAGTGGAGACTGCATGTTACTTAGTTAACAGATCTCCTTCATCAGCGTTGGAGGATAAGACTCCACATGAGGTATGGACTGGTAAGAAATCCTCTCTTTCACATCTAAGGGTATTTGGATGTGATGCATATGTACATGTTCCAAAGGAGAAAAAGACCAAGTTGGATAATAAATCTGAAAGGTGCATCTTTATTGGGTATAAGGATGGTTTAAAAGGTTACAAGCTTTGGAACCCAGAAACAAAAAAGGTTGTGTACAGCCGAGATGCGGTGTTTAGAGAGGTGAAAGATGTTGTTAAACATGAAATCATACCAAAGTAACCTGAGAAGATAGAGTTTGAGCTAAAGGAGGATGAATCATACTCTACAGTAGAAGAAGATTCAGAAGAGGAAGAGCCACAAACTCCAGCTTTGAGAAGACTAGTTCGAGAAAGAAGGAAACCAGAAAGATATAGTCCATCTGCTTTCTGTTCAAGTTTTTCCTTAACTATAACTGATGATGATCCTAGAACTGTCAGGGAGGCAGTAGATTCTGAGGATGGAAAACTCTGGAAGGAGGCCATGGTTGATGAAATGGCATCCTTGCACAAAAATGAGGCATGGGATCTGGTGGATTTGCCGGCTGGAAGGAAGCCCTGGGAGCAATGGTGTTTAAGAAGAATATGAATGGGAAGGCAAGGTGAGAAATAAAGCTTGGTTGAGAAGGCAATATTCCTAAGTGCCTAGAATTGATTTTGGTGATATTTTTCTCCCCGTTGCCAAAGTTATCATTAGATTAATTTATCCTCTTGCCGCCGCATTTGATTTTGAGATAGTTCAGATGGATGTATACAACATTTATATAGGATCTAGCAGAGATCTATGAAGCAATCAAGGCACACCGGTGAAGGGTAAGAAATAACTCAAAAGGTGTTGAAGAAGTCTCAGAGGGTTAAAATACTACTCATGATGGGTATCGAAATTTGATACCTAATATATATAGACTTGGCTTCACTGTGTGAAGTAAGGAGGATCACCGTGTTATTTTAAATTACACTGGTATCTATGTTATTTACTCTGGTCTTATTTTGGATGATATGGTTGTTGATTGGAAATGACAAAGAAATTATCCAAGATTTGAAGACCTAGCTGTTCTCCAAATTCGACATGAAGGATCTTGGTGCTGCAAACTATATTTTGGGCATGGAAATTAAGAGAGATCGGGCAAAGAGGAAGCTCTGGTTAAACCAAAGGAAGTATGTCGAGACTATATTGTAGAGGTTCAATATGCAGGATAGTAAACCGATGAAAGTTCCTATTCCTGTAGGTGTAAAGCTATCTGCTGAACAGTGTCCCAAGACACAAGAAGAAGAGGAGGATATGTTCCATGTTCCATATGCAAGTGCAGTGGGTAGCCTGATGTATGCAATGGTCTGTACTAGACCAGACATTGCACATGCAGTGGGAGTATTGAGCAGGTTTATGTCAAACCCAGGGAAGGAGCATTGGACAGCAGTGAAGCGGGTTTTCAGATATTTACGTGGCACTAGTGATTATGGCTTTTGCTACCAGGGAAGACCAGGATTGGAAAGAATGTTGGACATTCGTGGTTTTGTTGATGCAGACTGGGCTGGAGATCTGGACCAAAGAAGATCTACAAGTGGGTATGTGTTTAACCTATTTGGAGGCGCAATCAGTTGGATGAGTAAAAGACAGTCTGTAGTGGCTCTTTCAACTACAGAGGCAGAATACATAGCAGCCACTCATGCAAGCAAGGAAGCAGTTTGGTTGCAGAGATTGTGTTCAAGTATGGGGTTGGTACAACAAGCTATAAGGATAGACCGTGATAGCCAAAGTGCAATTTTCTTGGCTAAGAACCCTGCTTATCATTCAAAGACAAAGCACATTGATGTTCAATATCACTTTGTTAGAGATATGGTTGAGGCTAAAAGGGTGTTGCTGGTAAAGGTGGACACTTTGAAGAATGCTGCAGATGCATTGACGAAGTCTGTGAGCACTCAGAAGTTCTCTTGGTGTAGAGAAACAATGGGTGTTGAAGAATTGGCCCAATGACTAAGCGCTCCTGTGGCCCCCTGTGGAAAGAAAAAAACAAGTGGGAGAATGTTGGGTATGTGTTATATTATTTCCACGACTAGCCCCATGTGCTATACATTGCGCTGGGCGTAGCAGCCCCCACTGATGGGGTCCGGGGCAGCGCCCCGGTGAATTTTTTTTTGGTGTGCGGACCCACTTATAGGCGGACCCACCCATGTTTTGTGCATGAGTTTGCACATGGTTTTGGGGTATGATGGTTTTCGGCCCCTAGTATTTGAGGATCCGATCAAGGGAACTATGGTTATGTTCTAATCCAGGGTTAATGGATTGGGGTTTATATATGCTTCAGCATGTATATATATGTGTTGTAACACTAAAAGGAATATAATGAAAAATCAAGCTGGTCGTCTTGATTTGGGATCTAGGGGAAAATCTCTGTGTTTATCTGTTTTATGTTTTATGCTCTCGCTATTGTTTATTTTCTGTTATAAGATTCGTGTGTACATAATTTCTATTCAGGGTTAAAACCTACAAAATTGACATTTGTTTCATATTTAGCAAGGTGTTTCCAAGCTTACGAACAATTTAAATTTTGATGTCTCCACAAGAAATGTAATTTTCTTAGATTTGTTTGAATGCAGTTGTCATGGATCGATCTGTTTTTGCCATATAAGAATTACAATATGTCATTGTAGCATAAGCATCTAAAATAAATTGAGCATCTGTGTTTCCTTGCCACAACGAATGATTTTTTTTTGCAAATGAATTTATCCACACATTACAAGGATTTATTTTGAGTAGGACATCTAATCGAATGATACAAAATCGTAGCAACTCCACGTATTCTTGTTTTGTAATTCCAAGGTCCTCTAAAAACATTGAAATTTTATGTTTCTTGAATACGATTTGGTTTGGAAAAAGACTAAAATTTTCTTTTGCATTTTTTTGTTTTCATTGTTTTCATTGCTCAAAGGATGCAAAATACAAGTTTCATCAATTGGCGGGATAAGGAAACCAAATATACAAGAATTTTTTTTAATGTTTTTTGCAGGTTTTTGTGTGATGATGTATTTGAAATTGAATCATTTGATTCGACTAAATTCTTGAATCACAAGTCAAATAATGATCAATGAAACTTATGACATCAATATCAAGGGATACTTGATATATTGGAGCATTTTGAATCCAAAGAAATGCATGATCACGCTCTGTTTTTCTACTTTTGGAATTATGTAATAAAGAAACAATATCACACTTGGCCAAATAATTCATTGTTTTTTGTTATCAAGGAATGTAGTGGCGAAATTATATGCCTATAGTATCGACTACATATGACCGATCGAAATTTTATCAATGTGTTAATGCAATCCTCATCAAAGTTATTTGTTTCATTTACTATTGACTCTTTACTCTGTATTTTTAGTTCATTTATCAATGGTTCCCAAAGATGCTCAACACTAGTGAATGTCACAAATAAAGTTAGTGGACCAAGCTATCGAATCATTGCAAATATGTATTTTCATAAATGTTCAAGATAGTCAGGCGATGTCCGAATGCTTCTTAAGCACTGATATGCAATAGGTGATTTTAATAATTTCTGAAGATTGCTTTTATTTTTAACATCTTCAACAACCAGTTTTTGTCCTTTCAGCTCTCCTTTGAGAATAAAAATCCAAGTAGAGTTAGAAACTTGGTTTATCAAATCATGGAATGTTTTAAAAAATACGTTTGTAACATGTGTTGAAAAGTCACTAGACATATGCAATATTTCCCATTGTGTAATTTTTTGATACGAAAAATGACTAATAACATCACTAGTGTGACTTAATCCAAAAAACAATGTCGGAAAATTTAATTCTTCATAGAATTTGTCTTGAAAAATACCTAGCAGATGAAATCCTTTAGAAAGTGTAATTTGTATTATACTTGTATCAAGATAATGGATAAGATGAGCTTCTAAATAACCATGTACAAGTGTTTCTGTTTATGTTTCTAGATCATTATTTGCATTTGGTGAGTCCATTTGTTTCATTTTTGGGCTATCGGTCTAATGATCTTGTCTACTTTGATCAAAATGTTTTTTCCATTCATAGTAATTACTATCTTCTTGGTTTTGTATAAATATTTGTTGCAAAATTCATGCAATGAAATATCACTTTTATCGGTCGAATATTTCCTGACAAAAAGGCATTTCTATGCTCCAATTTTCTTTTTATCATAATGCCAACTGTCATATTGTCATCAATATTTCCTGGAAAAGCAGTCTAAATCCTATCTAGACTTGAATGAACATTTATAATTGTTCATGTTAAACCAATTTTTGATCTTTTATAGCCAGGTTGTCTTATTTGTGAAAAATCCATCCTTGGTGCCACTAATGTCTCTTCCAAATATGTCAATTCTATAACAGACATCAAATTTTCGTTCCGTCAAATATGAAGAGGTGATGCAAATGTAGTCACCTTCTCATTCAATATTGCACTATTAAAAAAATTGCATATTTTCATTGAGTTTATTGACTTTGGAACTTGAAGGAGGAATCAGATAACAAATAGTGGATAAGATATCATTTTCAATAGATTGCATGCCCTTCCCAAATAACAATCTTTCACAAATGAAACATGCATATGTAGGTGTGTCTTGGATTGATTGGAAATCTGCCTCAATTTATTTATTCATTTTAACACATTGCTTTTGAGTTGTTTATATATAGCACCTTGTGCTCTTATTGCATATTTCAATTGATGTAAATTAGTGCAGCCTTTACTATATGCATTGGAGAAAGAAATAAAAACTTCTTTGTTGTTTTGTATCTCCATTGAAAAGGGAATATTGTTCTTATTTGATGATGTGAAATCCTTTGACACCTCAAATTTTTTTTTTTTTTGAAATGTGATTCTCATTTGAAAAATGTTTTAACTCACTAGAAAAACTAGTAAACCTATATTTTTTTCTAGCAAGATAACTATGAGGAACATTTGACAATAATTTACAACCTTCTTTCTCTGGCATTCTTTGGAGCTTTTGTGGTGTCTTTCCACTTCCATTAAAAATTTCAATATCCTTAACCTACAACATTGCATGGAAATGTGAATGAAATGTTGATATTGGTATATGCACAAGGTGAAAGACTTTGGAACAAGTTTTTATTGAATAAAATCTTAAACAAATATATATTTTTTCTATATTCCAAATATATATGTTGACACCAAGAAGTTCACATATCCACTGTATTGTAAAACCTCTGCCTTCAATATGTCCAATTGCATATGTCATTTACAAGTTTATCATATAAGATTTCCAATCATTGTAACATTATTCTTGTTCAATATTTCCTGCATTCAAGTGTTGTCGTAAACAATTCAAATTTTTATCGTCGTTGTAAATTAAACAATTGTAAAAAGTCTGCGAAATTATTTTTCTCATATTAGAAATATTAAACCACAATGCAAATGTGAAAATAGACTCAAATAAAGAGTCACGAGTCATTGAAATTTTGTTGATAGATCAAGAAACCTTGCTCACATAATACTTGCTCAATTGAATCTATGTCAAAATGTCCATTTGACAATTGATATGGACAAATGCATCGGGAAATTTGTCTATCAATTGAGCCTACATTATTTACTATCTTATGTAACAAAAGTGGTTCAAAATGTCCACATCTAGGATTTTTATAATGAAACAAAATATTATATTGATAATTGTCAATGTCTGAATTAAACCATAGATATGTTTGACCATTTGTAAATAGCCAAACGTTCACTGTAACTGAAGCCCACTTGGAGAACCACTTGATAGAAAATGCATCCCCCCATAAGCTAATTGCAGATGAAGCACAATTAGAAGAAGGTGTAGACAAGCCTTCCAAGTATACTTCGTGATCACTAACATGATGGATATCTTGAAGGTATTCTGGAGAAATTTTTGTATGTAATGAGTGCAAACCAACATCATTTCCATGAGATAAACAATGTCAAAAGTGCTCTACAATACCACATCGTATTTCAGCTGAACTATAGTGAAAATGAAGAACAACAAAAAATAATTAAAATAAAAAATCACCAGGATAATAGAAGTGCTACAACATATGTAAATTGAATCTAGATAACTTATGATCAATATCTTGCAAATTTGTACTTTTCAACACAGAAATATTTTCCATTGCCATAAAGTATATTGACACAATGTGACAAATTGTCCAAATTTCATAATGATTAGTAGCATTTAAAGCACACACTACATTTGATGTTTAATCACCACACACGATACTAGAAACATTTTTACTTCTCATATATTATCTAGTCTATTTTTGTCCTTGTCATTATCCTTTTTCTCTGTTTTTTTGTTTCATAATACTCCGAAAATCAATACCTAGCACTACAAAAAAGAGGAATAGAAAAATTGGAAATAAGCAATCTTGAAAATTGCAAACATTGCAATTGAAACATAATTTTAAACCAAAGGCTTTTATACAATTTAAAATAGTAGTAACAAAAGATTTTTTTTTTTTTTTCATTTTAACAAACTTCAGAGCAAAAATATTTATTTTGGAAAATTCCAAAAAATATTTCACCAATTGATATAAATTACTATTAAAATATGTAAATCAAATAGAATCGAAACATTACTTTAAAAGAAAAATTACAATACAACCTTGCATAATAAACAAATTTATTTCAAAATAACATGAATAAAACATCTTAAAACAATAAAAATATTCAATAGTTAATTGAAATAATAAACATATGCATATGCTTATCACTATAAAGCCATCAATTGCATCATATCTAAGTTACTAAACTATTTTTGTATTATAAACAAAATATGCAATCAAATAAAATGTAAAGTGTTTTAGTTACTCGCATAATGCAATATTTGTTTCTTTTAAGCTTTGATAGAACTGGATATAGTTCAAAGTAATTAAAGATAACCATGCTTAGAAAATCAAAATTACAGTCTTTTCACACATGAACTTAATATCAAATGAAAAAATTATCATAGCTGATGTGTCCATATCCAATAACAAAACCTAGACATAATCCGTTGGGGAAAAAACAATGCATGTAGTCAATGGGAGAAATGAAATTTAGAAAAACAAGAACATGATGTTTCTATGTAACAATAAGTACCAAAGGAAAAATTACAAGTGTCTTGATCAATAAAACACAAGAAAAATTCACTAGTTTCTTTGTTGCATCTATTATTTTATAATAATAATAATAATAATAATATTATTATTATTATTATTACTATTATTATTTAAATTGTATGTCTAAAATTCATGACACAACAAAATAAATCACATTAGCTCTATGTATTGTGTCTTCATGTTTTTCTATACATAGTTTAAAATGTATTTGTGATCATCCTTTGACTATTAAGAAATTGATATACTTAGAAACAAAGTACATGAAAACCATGAACAATTTAAGCAAGATACAACAATATTTATAGCACCATAGCAACGAGGCTATGAAAACCACACAATCAAAGATGTATTTTTGATCATCCATTGATCATTAAGAAATTGATATACTTAGAATCAAATTACATGAAAACCATCAAGAATTTAAGCAAGCCACAATAGTATTCATAGCACCATAGAAACGATGCTATGTAGATTACATAACAAATGTATACAAAGAAAAACTAACATTTCATCCAATGCTATTAACACAACACACACACACACACACACACAATCTACTATGTGCAAATAACAATGAATAAAAACAAATCGCCATTGTGGTTTTATACACTATTGTTTACCAACCATTGAAAAAAAATTACCTATTATTTTATGAGTAAAACACAACATTCTAGGCACATTTGGCTTAAAAAAAGCACAAGTAAACAAAAAAACATTATCCATTTGTAATCACAAAACTAATTACATTAACTTGGAAACCAAAATGAGTAACACAACTTTGTCATATGGTTTGATAGAAACTAAAAGAATTATTTACCTTGTCATGTATGACAATGAAAATTTTAACCAAACATGACTATAGAAATTGCAAAAAAAAAACCATTTCTCAAACCTAATCATAGTTCTATAACTAGATCAAATTACATATGAATTTTAGTAAATGCTTTAATTTGAAGAAAAAATAATTGGCCAAAATTTTACAAAAATGCAAAAAATTATGCTTATATAGCCACCTTTCTTGGAATAAAGACTCCAATTACATGCATTGAACAAAAACAAATATGGGACCTAGAGATAAATTTAACAACTAACAATTGTAGCATTACAATATACGAAAATTATTTGTGACATGAGACATAAAATTGACAAATGTATCATTAAAAAAAATAAAAAAATTGTTGTATATTTCCCTTTGACAATCATCCATTGCACCTTGTATTTGAACATAGATATTGCACACAACAAGAAAAACATTTGCACCATTTAAAACTGCAGCTAATCCGCTTGCCATGGAAATTGCACCCAAACCACTCATTGTTTTTCCTCTTTTCTGTTTTATTTGCAAAACCCAATATCTGATCATCAGTCACCTTGTTCTTTATAACTTGATGCAAATTTTTCAAGAATTGCACAACCATGCAATCCATGACTCAAAATCATTCAAAACTTCATAGAACTATTTTGTGACTGATTCCATTGAAACTAGAAAACATCACCTGAATCCAATATACAATCAAGTCAAATACTGATTAAACAATCCAAATATCAATGATCTCTTTTTTTTTTTTTAAGCATCGACCAAAATAAACAATATTAGGGAAAAATGCTCTAAAAACTAATCTTGTTTATTGAAAATGTTGAAACATAAACAATTTAGACACTAAACTTCAAATCCCACTAAATATTGATTTTCAAAAGAAGTCAAATTTAAGTTTCCTAAACTATTTAAAAAACCTTATAACTATCTTCAAGTATTCAAAGAGTAAATTTTCTTAAATACCACTATTTCAAATATCAAAGGGTATAAGTTTCTTTAATTCCTTCTAGTTCTCATTTGTCTATTATTGTTTCTAACTTTTCACTTGATATTTTGTATCTATGACTTTATATTTTTATTGCTCAAATCAATCACAATTTTTTATTTTTATTTTGGATAATGCATGTTCATTGAATATTAAACAATGCATCATGATTTAAAAAAAAACCAACAGATAGAAATAATAAAATGTTTCTAGCTATATATATCATCAAATAATAGTAATATTAATATTTAAAAATGTTGTGTGTGTGTCTATATATATATATATATATATACACATTCAACCAATTTTAAATTTATTAGTTATTCAATATACCATGTACTTAATATACAAAATAAATGAATAAAATTAAATTCAAATTCAAGCAACCTATAAATTCACATTCACATCATATTAAACTAAGTCTCTTAGCGTTTGTGCCACCTTGCATCCGCTACCGTAGCTGTAGCCCACTTGGACGGGTTTTGTCAATGGTCGGAAGTGTCAAGGGACACCATACAAATCTCAGCACCGACTTTTGACTTTATAGACACACTTGTTAATTTAATAAGTGATCCATAACTAGAATATGTTAGAACATTTATCTTGTATATAGCTCATTCTCCTAATTGTAAGAGTGTTGGAGTGTTCGGGTGTAAACTCTTGCAAATTTTCTTATGTATTTTCTCTTCTTGATTAATAAAATTATGAGTCTCAGGACACATCTGCCATTATTGTGGTATCAAATCCATATCAATGAAGCAGATATGAAGATGGAGATTTCATAGCAAAGAAGCATATACGAAGATGGAGATTCCAGCTCCACAGGCTCTTGGAAAACTCCATCAATTGGTCAAATATTGATTGGTATGCCCACTGTTGATTGGTATGTTATTTTTTTTAATGAAGGAAAAGAAAATTTATTTATTTTTGAATTACTAATATTTGATTTATTTTAAAAGGGAGAAATTTTCTTTTAGTTTCCCAATTTTGAAAAGTAACCTTCTTCAGCGCATTAGTAGTATGTGCCTATAAAATCCCCTTCAGTTAACACTGTAAAACTGCCACTTTCTCTCTCCGAGCCGTATGGAAATGCTCTGCCTCGAAGGGTTTGTGTTGAGAAAACTTTCGGCCTCCTTATAGAACGAAATTAAAATTGCAATTGCAAGGCCAGTTTGCAATCGTATATGATTTCAGCCCAATTTTTTTTGAGATGCATGTTATCCGTGGCAAAGTCCTGTAGCGGCCTTACAAAAGTATCCACAACTTCATTTTTATTGCACCCCATATACTCCGTTATATATCTGGTGGCTCTCTCCTCCATTCGTTGCAACTTCTAGTTTGGCGTTGGATTATTGTTTGATGCGCTCAAATTCTCCAGAGGGATTAACAGTAAATTCTCCGAAGGGATTAGATGTTAAATTATCTCCGAGCCAACTCACTTTCCCGAAGACTTATGGTAGAATTTACCAATAGCAAGCAAGCCAAACCAACAAGATATAATTGAACCAAGAAAGAAGCATACTAGTTCAATGATCAATTTTGCAATGGCGTTGCATTTATAAATTCAGTTTTTTGTTTTGGCAATATATGTAAGTATAGCTTGGAGAGATAAGTTTTTATTTGGAGTATTGTAATAAGGTGTAGTTTTGGGAGATAGGTTTTTTTTGAAGAGATAATTTATATTTTGAGATTTTTTGTGTAAATTTTTTTGAGTGATAAGGTGCACTTGTAATTCATAATTTTTGTAATGGAGTAAAAAGTGAGTGGCGTAAATTTTGGAGTGGTTCATTTTGTAAAATTTGAAAATTAGGAGTGATAAGGGATTTGTAATATTTGTGGAGTGACAATGTATAATTTTTTTACTTTGTGTGGGGGGAGGGGGGGCGGGGGGGGGGTGTTAGAGTATTTTGTGAGGAAAACTTTGCAAGGGTAAAATTTTGAAAGATTTCATTGTAAAACTCTTAAGAGAAATTGACTAGAACCAAGTGCAAAGATCAGTGATTTTTCTCCTCCAACAACTATACGAGGGTTAAGGCCAAGCCTCAATAGATAATTTTTTGTGGTGTGTTTCGTGTTATGTGTTGCTCATATTTTCCTGTGCTTGATTCTTTTGGTGCATTGCTTGAACACTACAATGTCAAAGTTAATTAATCTATTCTATGATTCAAATAAGCTAGAAGGGGTAAAATATTATAAGACATGGAAACTTCTAATTGAAAGCACTCTAATATATATCAAACTATGGCATGAGATATGTGATGGCGAAATTAAGCCTAATAAACCAACAAATGTAGATTAAATTGCAAAATGAGAAGTAAAAAATGCCAAGGCACTAGCTCTTATAAAATCTTCAGTTAATAATGAAATTTATATTCACATTGAAAATGCCTTAGATGCATGGACTGATTTGTGTACATTCAAAGATATATTTGATACACGAACTGAATAAAAAAAGGTCGATCTTCAATTAAATTTGCTGCAACAAAAATTAACTGAAGAAGCTGATGTTATTGAATATATTTCACGGATTAAAAACATCAAGCAGGAAATAATAAATGCAGGTTTTCAAGCTGTCAATGAGAGTTTCCTGACAACAATTTTAATTCTAGATTGCCATCTTCTTACACACATTTTCTGGAAACACTACAAGTAATTGGAAAATTAGAGAAGATCAATTTTAACGAGTTAAGTGATATGTTATACCAACATGACAAAAACTTTGGGAAGAATAAACAGATTAGGGAAGATGTCTTCTTCACATAGGCTAGCACAAGTAAATCCTAAATTGACAGTTATAGAAATAGAGGAAGGGGAAATTTAAATCAAAGTAAAGTAGCACACACTGTACAAGGTCGTGGTCACAGCCAAAGCAAAGGAAACAATTTCAACAAAGGTTATAGTTCAGGCAGGGGAAATTTTCAAAGCAGAGGAAAAAATCAAACCAAAGGTTATAATCAAGGAAGAGGATAAAGGTCGAGTAGAGGATAAACTTAGAGCATAGGTCAAAGTAGAGGTAGAGGAAAATATCAAAGTAGAGGCAGAGATTTAAGTAAAATTATTTGTAGAAGATGTAACAAAGTTGGCCATTTTGCTGAGGATTGTAGAACTTCCATTAACAAAATTACAAAGTTTCATCAAAACATTGCACAGTTTGCAAATGATCAAGATGATCATGATGGGTTAGAATATGTCTTCACAAACTTAGAATCAACAACTCTATAGGTTTCAACCTTTCTTAGAAGTGATTATGAAGATGGACGAATTTTGGATATGGGAGCAACTCAACACATGGCTTTTCGACGTGACTTCTTTTGGAACTTCCAACAATGCCATCTCAATTCAATCTATCTTGTTGATGAAACAAAGCATACTCCTTATGGAAAATGTGTAGTTAAATTTTTTCTACTTGGCATTGGAGACAAAATGATTTCAAATGTATGGTGTGTACCAACATTTAAGAAAAAATTGCTATCTTTAGTCACAATTCGACAAGCATGACATCAGGTGATTATGGAGGATAGCTTAGTTAAAATTAACTCAGTCAAACAGAACATGAAAACAATGATGATAGGTTATGAAGATGGAAAACTGTTAAGGATGAAAGGGATAGTTATTCCAAGGAATTATGAATTTGTAGGAGAATCAAGTAAAAACATTTCACCTATAAGATTGTGGCATGTCAGATATGAAAATCTAAACTTTGAAAGTCTCTCTCAATTGCAAAAACAAGAAATGGTTAAGGGACTTCCAACCTTCAAAAGGGAAAGTGAAAAATGTGAAGCTTGCATTTCCGGAAAACAAAATCGAGAGACTTTTCTGACAAGTTCATGGTGAGAAAACAAGCATTTTCAATTGGTTCATAGTGATATTTGTGGACCCTTACAAACTTTGCTAGGAGGATGCAAATATTTATTACTCTTTGTTGATGATTTTAGCAGGATGACTTGGGTATATTTTTTGAAGCAAAAGTACGAAGAATTTGAAAAGTTTACATTTTTTTTCCAACTTATTGCAAATGAAGTCAAAGAGAAGATTGGCACTCTTAGAACATAAAATGGAGGGGAATTCACTTCTAATGAATTCAAAATGTATTGCATGGATAATTTCATAAAATGACATCTTACAAATGTCTACACTCCAGAACAAAATGGAGTAGTAGAAAGAATGAACCACACCTTGTTAGGAATCGATGCTAACTTTCAAAAGTTAAGTCCTATATATTGGGCCGAGGAAATTCATATAGCTGTCTACTTAAGGAACAAATCTCCAATTGATTCTTTAGACATAATCACACCTTATGAAGCATGGTTTGGTTTCAAACCTTGAGTTAAAAACCTCAGAGTTTTTGGATCAGTCTATTATGCCTTAGTTCTGAACATAAAACGAAATAAGCTTGATTCACGAAGCTTGAAGTGCACCATGATTGGGTATTCATGAGAAGAAAGAGTATCAACTTTTTTCCAATAGAAAATTTATGGTAAGTAGGGATGCAATTTTTGATGAAACTGAGAGTAAGAGTGCTGAAGAAATAGAAAGTCTTCTTCAAAAGTTAGAAAAAAAGGTGATAAAATAAAAGGAAATATAAAAATTCAACCAAATTCACAAAATTGATATGAACTTGATTTTCCTTCATCTGAAGACGATTCATCTGATCCATCTACTTCACCAGCATCGTCTGGGTCTTATGGAAATTCATCCAAATCTCCTAGCAACAACGGTTCTTCTGAAAATGACTCTCTGTCCCCAGAATATGCCGTTGATTAACGAGAATATGTTTACATCAACCCTCTTTACAATGATGGTGATTTTTCATAATCTCAAACAAGTGAATATCAATTCATGCCAAAATTGTCAATTCAAATTTTGAAAGATGTAAGTCCCGATGAGGAGAATAAAACAGGGACAAGGGGATCACATACAAGTGAAGAAAATTTTGCCTTGATAAATTTTTTTACTGAACCCTCTATATATAAAGAGGTAGTAAAACATAAATAATGGAAACAAGTTATGGTTGAAGAATATCAAGCAGTTCTAGACAATAACACTTGGAAACTTGTTGATTGTCCTCAAAATGTTAAACCGATCGGATGAAAATGGGTTTACCGAATTAAGTACGAGAAAAATGGAGATATCGACAACTACAAATCAAGACTTGTTTCTAAGGGTTTTGCACAACAGGAAGGGATTGATTATGAGGAAAATTTTTCTCCTACAAATAAATGGAACATTATCCGATTAAGACTTGCATTACCAACCCAGAAAGGATGGAAAGTTCATCGGATGGATGTAAAAAGTGCTTTCCTCAACGGATATTTATAGGAAGAAGTGTATATGACACAACCACTAGGTTTTGAAATTGAAGGATAGGAACATAAAGTCTGCAAACTGATAAAGGTTGTATATGGGTTAAAATAGGCTCCACGAGCTTGGCATGCCAAAATGGACGAATACCTTCGAAAAGTTGGCTTTCAATGAAGTGAATATGATGATACCTTGTATGTCTGCCAAAAAGGTAAAAAACTGGTGATTCTTGTTATGTATGTAGATGATTCTATCATCATTGGCAACAATGATGATCATATTGCATAGGTGAAAAAGGAGTTACATGCATGAATTAAGATGACAAATTTAGGACTACTTCACTACTATCTTGGAGTTGAAGTATTCCAACGTCCACATCACATTTTAATTTCTCAAAGTAATTATGCAACATAATTTCTTTAGCGCTTTGGAATGCATAATTACAAGCCTGTTCGTACCCCCATGGAACAAAACTTGAAAATTTCAAAATTTGAAGAGGGGGGGGGGGGATGGTGGATAGCACTACTTATAGGCAATTGATTGGCAGCCTAAGTTGTCTGAAAACCGCTCGAACGGATCTTTATTATGTCGTAAGTATTCTTTCACACTTTATGAAGGAACCACACGATAGCCATTGGAATGCAGCTAAAAGAGCTCTTCGTTATATCCAAGGAACAAAATATTTTGGTATTCTTTACAAAAAACTAAAAACTTTGTACTCGGTGGATTTTCAAATGCTGACTTTGCTGGTAGTATTGATGATAGAGAATCAACCTCAGGTTATTTATTGAACATGGGGTTAACTGCAGTGTCTTGGAGTTGCAATAAGCAAGCTACAATGGCCACTTCTTCAGCAGAAGCCAAATGCATATTAGATTGGGAAGCAACATGTGAGATTGTTTGGTTGCGCAGATTTTTACAGGACTTGGGAATTCCTCAAGTAGAAGCTACATCATTATTCATCGACAGCCAGTCAGCCATAAATCTTGTCAATAACCCAGTTTTTCATTCAAAGACAAATCATGTGGACACCAAGTATCATCATATCAGATCAATCATTGCGAAGGATGTCATCAAGCCTATTTATTGTCCTTTAGAAGATCAGATCTCTGATATCTTCACAAAACCACTTGGAAGGATAAAATTTACTAAGTTCAGGGATGAACTTGGTATATGTTGTAATGTATCTTTGGATCATAGGGGGGAATGTTAGATGATCCAAAATAACAAATATCATAGTTTAAAAGTTAGAATATAATATTTAAATATTTTGAATATTTAATAAAATATTTGAGAAACTTTAGAAATAGAATTAGTTGCAAGAGATATGACATCTAGAAAGATGTTGTACCTTAGGCTCTAATATAGAAAAAAAGGCTAGTAGATTTGTTGGGATGACATTTATTGTAAATAGACAATTGTTAATTTAATAAGTGATCCATAACTAGAATATGTTAGGACATTTATCTTATATATAGCTCATTCTCCTGATTGCAAGAGTGTTGGAGTGTTTGGGTGTAAACTCTTCCAAAATTTCTTATGTAATTTCTTTTCCTAATTAATAAAATTATGTGTCTGAGAACACTTCTGCCATTAGTTGTGTGTGTACACACACACACACACACACACACACACACACACACATTCAACCAATTTTAAATTTATTGATTATTCAATATACCAAGTACTTAATATACAAAAAAAAATGAATAAAATTAAATAATTCACATTCACATCATATTAAACTAAGTCTCTTAGCACCTGTGCCACCTTGCATCTACTACCGTAGCGGTAGTCTACTTGTTCGGGTTCTGTCAATGGTCGGAAGTTTCAAGAGACAACATACAAATCTCAGCACTGACTTCCGACTTTATAGCCACACCCGACAACTGACTTGCTTTCTATATGAACTACAAAAATATGTAAATATAGCTTAGTTGAACATGTTTATAGAGTAAAAGAGGTCGCAATGTATCATAACAACATTCAAAATAAAATCGCAACCTCCAATCTCATACCCATTATGACCTTAAACTTGCGTCTGGCACCCTTTAGAAAACAAGTATATATGTATAGTTTCCCTTTTTATAATTTATAATTTTATTTTTCATATAACATATTGTTTGATAAAAAATAATTTAAAATATCACACACACACACACACACACACATATATATATAAAATTGCGTCCGGCACCCTCCATAAAACATGTATATATGTATAGTTTCCCTTTTTATAATTTATTATTTTGTTTTTCATATAACATATTGTTTGATAAAATTAATTTAATCTATATATATATATTATTATGATAAGATAGAACTTTTAAAACACCTGAACCCATTATCCCATTTTGGGAAAAATAATAATAATGGAAATATGGTTATTTCTATTTGATTTTTCCAATGACATAAATCAAGTAGCTGTAAACAATATAAATCATTATAAAAATTATTTCCCAAAAATTATATTTTCTATCTATATTGAACGAAAAAAATAAATTAGTACAACAACACTTTAATATCAACTAATATCGACATCAATGCATAACTCACTAATTTTGAAAAACCTACATTGATTTCTCTGGACCTCACAACAACTCACATGAAACATTGAACATGGAGACGTATTGGTCAGGAAGCATCACTAATCGGAAGTCTCTAGAGACACCATTCAAATGACAATGTCGACCCCCGGCCTGGCAGTTGGCCTCACCTCCCACTTTATTTTAACAACGACCAAAAAAAATAACTATGACTGTATAACCATCTCTACTTAGAACCACAACCCCAAACTCTAGAGCCAGACTGATCATCAATTTTTCCATACGGGCACTGACATAATAAACATACGAGTTTATAAAATATTATTTTGCTTCTCCATTTACCATATCACTTAATTATTTCTATCCAAAAGCTTAATATAGCGAACCAAAAAATACATACAAATAAAAAAAATCAATATTAAAATATTTAAAAGAATCCATCCTCCCGTCTCTCGTCAATAGAGAAAAAAATGTCAATATCCTTAATAAATTACAAAACCAAAAAAATAATTAACTTAAATTCTAGCTTCAACTTCAACACCGATCCAAGCTCAACATTTTCCGAGCTCAACATTTTCCGAGATGGATTAGAGGTTGGCCTTTTCCTTATGATTTTTTTCAACATAGAGGTTGACTGCCCAACCACGAAGTTGACGCCAACCTTGAATTCATATTTCCTCGAACTCCAAAAGAACAAAAAAAAAGCTATGGTGGAAAGCAATGTTCTTACTCTAAATCTGATTTTTTAAAAACTTACTCTTACCATGACAGTTCAGAGCACGTCCATCTAAACACAAAATCTAGCAAAAACACACATTTGAAAACCCACCATTGAAAACTCAGAATACCGCCACCATCGGCCCTAAAAGTTCTCAATAGTACTCTAATTTTAATATATGGTTTATTCTTTTTTTTTCTTGTGAAAAATGCTCTATATCTATATTTAAAAATTACTCTAAATATAATTTATTTTGAATTTAATTAATAATTGAATATTCTAAATACTTAATATTCAGAACATATGAATGAAATTAAATTCAAATTTAAATAAAATTTAAATACACATTCACATTATTTTAAAATAAGTCCCTTTTATTTTTATAAACGCTCGTAAAATAATTAAAGCACTCATTAAAAATTTAATTTATTTTGCAATTTTACACAATCTTAAATTCTATTCAATTCCTCAGCCTCCCTGCAAAATTGCATGTGCTATTGTAGCTAGAGCCTATTTGATTGAGCACTAACAATGGTTGCAAGTCTCCAGAGACACTACACAAATGACAACACCAACTTCCGACCTTATAGCCACATCCAGATTCTGACTTGCTTCCAATAGGAACCACAAAAAAACTATGTGCGTATAGTTAAATTGGGCATGTTTACAGAGCCAGATAAATCCCAGAGCCTCATAATGCCACTTAAAATACAATCTTGACCTTCGATCCGATAACCATGCCAACCTCAAACTTCATTCTGACAACGTTGATAACAAAATTATACATGTATACCTGGCCTTTTTTTATAATTTATAATTTTTTTTTTTCATATAACACATTATTTAAAAATTTTTATTTAGAAGATATTATTCTTTTTCAATAATAGTGATATAAGGTAAAACAAAATATCAATAAATTGTTCTTATAAGATAAAATGTTTAAAAGATATAAACCCCCATCCCTATTTTGAAAAAAAAAAATGTGAATATGATTATTTCCATCTACTTTTTCTAATGATACAAAGCAATCAAGAATAAATAATATAAACTATTATAAAAACTATTTCCAATAATTTATATATTTGACCCATATTGAACAACAAAAATAATTAGCAGCACAGGACTTTAATCTAAATCAATATCAACTTTAATTCAAACATCAATAATTTTGATAAAAAATATTGTTAAATCAAAGACACATTGCAACTTTTGTTGATTTTTTCTGACCATGCACAAGCTCACATTAACCATTGAACTTGGATCCTAATTAGTCACATAGTATTAGTAGTCGAGAGTTTCTAGAGACATCACCCAAAATAGAATGCCTACCCTCGACCTAACATTCGAGCCGACTTCCGACATGCTCTCAACAAGAGCCACAAAAGAACTATGACCATAGAGCCATCCATGCCCACAACTACAACCCCCGACCTTATAACCAAACCAAACTCCAACTTATCCCTACAAAGACCCGAATAAGCAGCAGACATCTCTATATTATTCATCTAGTGCTAAAAAATAAGCTCAAAAATGAAAGTTGTCAAAATGGCTCAAAACCTATATGCTTGTGTAGATCTGATCGTTATGAATCCGACAAAATTCATTTTGCGCAAAACCGACACCGTATGCTTCCAGAAATGAGTTTTGTTCATTTTACCAAACATGCGAATTTTGGCAAAAAAGCACTGCTTATAGTGTATTTTGGACTAGTGGTAGGTTGCCACGTGGCCTCTCCTGATTGGGTAAAAATTTCAAAATTTTGGCCTACCACAGCTTGAGATGTGGTAGGAATTAATTCGCGGTTACTGGGTGAATTTTCATTGGTTTATGGTGTTGGTGATGTGGACTAACTAGAGGTTGCCAAGTGGCACCTCGGTGGCCACTAAAATTTTCAAAAGGGTCAAGGTCAGGGCGACGGGGGTCGAACCCGCAACCTACCACTAGCAATCTACATGCCTAACTGTTACACCACTGCTTGTGTCTTAACATATATAGTTTGAAAATATTATTTAAACATTGAGCGCCAAAGGGTTTGGGATGGGTGTGGGGCTTAGCCCCTAGCCCCCGATCATATGAAAACACATGACCACCAGCAAGGGTGGACCTCTGCCCCCATGAATTTTTTATTTAAAAAAAATCACCCCATGAAATTTATAATTAAAAAATCAGTTTTTTAGGCTGCATTGGGCATTTAAACCATCCCACAATTTGCACCGATTTGTTGCTCCATTAGCGAAAATGGGGCGAAATTGTAGGTTAGTTGGCCGAACTTGGCGAATTTTGTGGGTCAACTAGCAACAAAAACTGGGAAGATTATAAATTCTTTAGATTTTATCCTTTTTGGGAGCAAAAAGAGGTTAGACAAGGGTTTTTGATAGCTCTCAAGTTGTTGGAGCAGGTATTGAAGCCATTTGAGCACTACAATTGTATAAAAACACCATTTTTTTAGCATAATGAAAGAGGCCCAACCGTTGGAAGCTAGAGGAGGAGATGTATCACAGGAGGGGTGAACTCCTTCATCAATTGTTGTTGTGTGTTTATTGTTATGGTGATATTGTCTTATGATTTTCTGCAAAAAAATCAACTTAAAGTTCATGTTTATGTGTTTAATAATTTGACAAAAGAGGTTTTATACCCTAATTTAAACACTTGCAAAATTTCACAAACCTCAAGCAACTTCATATAAATATAAGGTTGGTATCAAAGCTTATGTTTTCCTGTTGCTATGAGGGTTTAATTGTTTGCAAGTGTATGCGATGCTTAAAGGGTTGAAGCTCTAGAGAGGAGAAGGAAAGCTTGTGGCTGCAAGTCCTCAAGTTAGGTCAAGGACAAGGAGAGCAAGTTCATCGCAATCCCCACCACAAATTCTACCTCAATTGCAGTTGAAGCTTCAACCAATATTTTACATGAAGGAGAGCCTGATAATATTTCATAGGATGAAAATTCATTCAGGAAAGCATCCTTTGATATGACTAGAATGGTGAAAGTTCTCTATGAGGAGAGAAGCACAAGGTTGCAAGGTGAGAGCTATAATTCTCCAAAGGGAGATTAGCGTTCAAAAGGAGAATGAGGAAATGGGGTCAAGCCTCTAAAAGGTAATGGGAATCGCGACAAACCACCTTTGACACCACAATTCTCCTCACCACCATCCTCACCACCATCTTCACCATCATCTTCTTCCACAGCAAGCCCTTCAAAAACACCTCCAAATTCTCCAAAAGGTCATGATAATAAATTGAAGTTGTTCAAGGTGAGAGTAAATTGAAGTTGTTCAAGCTCTCTTTGATTGAAGACTGAGGAGGGAACATGTTTGTTTCTTCAAGGATAGTTTTCTGTTAACAAAATTTTGGGAAATTGCAGCAGGATGGTGTCTACATTAGCAAGATAGGATTTTCAGAATCAAGGGAAAATATTACTTTTAATGAAAGTATCAAATTGTTGAATTCAGGAAAATTCTAGTGGATTGAGACTAGACGAGTGAGGGGGTTGTACCCTCATCCAAATGTTCAGTAATAAAAGAGATTCTTGGGTCTAAAAGCTTCCAGTGGGTAGGAGTGATCTGGTGCTAAAAAATATGCTCAAATTTTTATTTTTTTTTGGAATCGATCGAAACATATACGCTTGCGTAGATCTTGTCATTCTGAATCCGATACAATTTGTTTCGTGCAAAACTGACACCGTATACTCCCGGAAATGAGTTTTGTTCGTTTTCCCAAACAGACAAATTTTGGAAAAAAAAGGACTGCTAACTGTGTATTTTGGGCCAATGGTAGGCTGCCACGTGGCATCTCTTGATTGGCTAAAATTTTCAAAATTTTGGCCTACCACAACTTGACACGTGGCAAGAACTAATTGGCGCTCACTGGGTGAATTTTCATTGGTTTGTGGTGCTGGTGATGTGGACTAACCAGAGGTTGCCACATGGCCCAGCCAAAGGCTGCCACATGGCCTAGCCAGAGGCTGCTACATGGCCCAGTCAGAGGCTGCCACATGGCACCTTGGTGGCCACTAAAGTTTTCATAAGGGTCGAGGTGAGGTCGGTGAGGGTCGAACCCGCGACCTCCCACCAACAATCCACATGCCTAACCATTACACCACCACTTGTGTAAAATATATAGTTAAAAATTGTTATTTAAACTTTAAGCATCGAATGGTTTTGGATGGAGGTGGGGCTTAGCCCCTAACCTCGATAATATTGTAAATCATGTGACCACCAGCAAGGCCGGACTCAGCCCACGTGATTTTTTTATTTTAACGAAATTTTGGCCCATGAAATTTATAATTAAAAATTTAGTTTTTAGGCCGTATTGGGCATTTAAAGAATCCCAAAATTTGCGTCGATTTTTTTCTCCATTAGCAAAAAATGGGGCGAAATTGTAGGACAATTTGCCGAACTTGGCGAATTTGTGGGTCAACTAGTAGCAAAACTTGGGAAAATCATAACTTCTTCAATTTTTATCCTTTTTGGGAGCAGAAAGAGGATAGATAGGGGTTTTTAATAGCTATGAATCTATTGGATCAGGTATTGAAGTGATTTTAGCATTTTAATTGTATGAAAACACCATTTTTTGAGCATAATGAAAGAAGCCCAACGATTGGAAGCTAGACCAGAGATGTATCCCAGGAGGGGTGAAATCCTTCATCAATTGTTGTTGTGTGTTTAATGTTATGGTGATATTTTCTTATATTTTTCTACAAAAAATCAGTTTAAAGTTCATGTTTATATGTTTAATAATTTGTCAAAAGAGGCTTAATACCCTAATTGAAACAATTGCAAAATTTCACAAACCTCAAGCAACTTCATATACAGATCAGGTTGGTATCAGATCTTAGGTTTTCTTGTTGTCATGAGGGTTTAATTGTTTGAAAATGTATGTGATGCTTACAACTTGGAAGCTTAAGAGAGGAGAAGGAAATCTTGTGGTTGGAAGCCCTCAAGTTTGGTCAAGGACAAGGAGAACAAGTTTGCCACAATCTCCACGACAAATTCTACCTCAAATTGTATTTGAAGCTTCAACAAGTATGTCACATGAAGGAGAGCCTAAAAATATGTCATAGGATGAAAAATCCTCCAGGAAATCATTATTTTATATGATAATAATGGTGAAAGTTCTCTATGAGGAGAGAAGCACAAGGTTACAAGGTGAGAGCTCCAATTATCCAAAGGGAGATAAGTCTTCAAAGGAGAAGGAGGAAATGGGGAAAAGCCTCCAAAAGGTAATGGGAATGGTGAAAAACCACCTTTGACATCACCATATTCACCATCATCTTCTTCCACAACAAGCCCTCCACAAACACCTCCACATTCTTTAGAAGGTCACTGTAAAACTCCATTTTTGAAGCTTTACAATTAGTTTGATTTTCCTATGTATGATGGAGAGGTAGATGTTGAAAGATTAGAAAATTGGGTACGTAAGCTTGAAGTGTATTGCAGGATACAAAGAATCAACGATGATGACACCAAGAATAAGCTTGCTTCATTGATATTGGAAAGTGCAACTCTTATTTGGTGGGAAGCAAAAACTCAAGAGAACATGAAGAAACATGGTAAGGTCTTAACCTCTTGGAATTATTTTATTTCTGCCTTAAGGAGAAAATTTTATCCATTAGCATACATGAAAATGATATAATGGACTAGAAAAACTTTAGGTAAGGTAAAGGACAAAGTGTGCAAAGCTATACATCAGATTTTAGGAGAAGAGCACTAATTTTGGGTGTAGATTTGACATCTCAAGGAACTTTTTTAAAGTACATTAGGGGTTTTCATAGTTACCTAATACATACTATTCTAATGTTTAATCCTTCAAATTTAGATGAAGTTTGTGTACAGGCCACACATCTAGAGGCAAGAGGGAAACATGTTTCAAAGGAGACAAGTGAGGATACCTTCGAGTTTGGAGAGGAAGGAAAGGGTAAGTTCAAGGATAAAGGTAAGAAGAATGCATCCATCAACATGGGGAAATAGAAACTCACATGCAAACATTGTTCGAAAGATAGGCATGATGAAGATCATTGCTAGAAACTTCATCCGGAGATAAGACCCAAAAAGATTAAAAACAAGGAGAAGGAGAAGACAATTGCAACAATAACACATGATTTAGGTTCTGATTCCACAGATGAAACCAAGATCGCAGCTATGGGTTTGAAATATAAGGACATTGAAATTACTAGTTCTTAAAGTTGTCTCAATATTACTCAAGATGATGAAACAAGAATTGAGCTTTTCCATGTTAGAGTTATTTCATAACATACCAAGATTTACACCCTATTTTATAGTGGTTCACAGGAAAATCGTATTTTTTAAGACTTAGTCAAGAAGTTGAATTTATAAACCATTCCTCATCCAAGACCTTATCCTATAAGTTGGATATGTAATAATGAAAATTTGCAGATGAAGAGGAAGTGCATACTTAAATATTTTTAATCACTGCAAACTTTCTTGATGAGGTTGAACTTTGTTACGAAACCAACTCCCAAAATAGAATAAAAGAGAGATCAAGGCCTTATAAATCAACCACTTCGAGGGGGAAACCTCCTTTACATTACATAAATGAACAATTATTGGATGATACAAATGAAAAAACCTCCTTTCTATATATAGGAGTCCATGGGGTCACAATATAATCCTAGCTGAATTAATAATAATAATGTAAGGGCACAAAAATAACAATAGTGGGCTTTTCTGGGGCACAATAACAACAATATGGGGACTACGGGTGTACAAAAATAACAATAAGGGGGTTACACTAACAATAGTAAGGGACTACACTAGTAATAGGGACCTAACATGCCCGTCTCCTTCAAAAAAGTGTTGTCCTCAACACTTGAGTAGCTCTGGATGCTTCTGTATATTAAATTATCATCCTCCCATGTGGAATGTTCAGTGGGTAAGTTCTTCCACATGATGAGATACTCTGAAATTGATAGATTTCGCATTTGTCGAGACATTATTTCCATGATTTCTTTAGGTTCTAATATGATTTTTTCTTCCTCATGAAGTTTTGGCAATATTGTTGAATTAGAATTTTGTAACCTATAACCTTGTTTAAGCATGAAACATGGAAAACTAGGTGCACTTGAGAAGAAGCAGGAAGCTCCAATTTGTATGTCATAGTACCAATTTTTTTCAGCACCTTGTAAGGACCATAGTACTTTGGCGATAATTTTTTATCCTTCTTATCTTGCTTGAGGGACATTTGTTTGTATGGTTGTAGCCGTAAAAATACTCATTCTCCTACATCAAAACTTCTCTCGCTGCGATGTTGATCTTCCTGTTATTTCATTCTATATTGTGCAAAATTTAGGTTATCCTTTAAGAGTTGGAGAACTTGTTGTTGATGCTCGATGTGATCTTCCACTACTTGAACCTTAGAATTTTATGTTAAAGATGATGTGATGGATGGCGGATGATATTCATAAAGTGCCATAAATGGGGTCATTTTTGCGAAGTGTTATACCACCATTCAACCAGAGGTAACCACTTGAACCATTGTGTTTTTTTATCAGATACAAAACAACGAAGATATCCTTCCAAACATGTGTTCACTATCTCAGTTTTCCTATCGGATTGATGATGATAAGATGAGTTATGAGCTAGTTGAGTACCCAAACAATAAAATATTTCTGTCTAAAAATTTCCAGGGAAAATGAGATCTCTGTCGCTTACAATAATCTTTGGGTTTCCATGTAGCTTTTGAATTTTTTCCATAGATGCAGTAGCAATTGTACTTTCTTTAAATGGATGAGATAACGCACAAAAGTACAATTGCTACTGCATCTATGGAAAAATGGATGAGATAATGCACAAAAGTGTGCATAGCTGGTAAGTCTATCAACTACCAACATGATGTCACTCTTTCCTTCAGACTTAGGTAAACCTATGATGAAATCCATTCAAACCTCCTCTCAATGTTGACTTGGAATGGGTAAAGGCTGTAGCAAACCCGGGGTTTTGATTGTCTCAACTTTATGTTTCTGGCAAACCAAACATTTTTCCACAAACTTTTGAATACCAGATTTAAGGCCATCCCAAAAATATTATTTCTTCACCTTGTGGTAAGTTTTTAAAAATTGTGAGTGTCCTCCTAAGGGAGAGGTGTGAAATTCCAAAAGAATCTTTTGTTTTAGATAGGAATTCTTACATAGATATAAGCGATATTTGTATCATCAGGAATAATTTTTCCAACTAAATGTATGAGATGTACTGGGATCTTGATGCAACTTTTGAATGAGTGTCCACACTTCTTCGTCATTCTTCCATTCCTCCCTTGCTTCGGTTATCCAATCTAGTTGGATAATAGAAATGGAACAAAGCAATGCTTCCACCTCCTCGTCCTTTCTTGAGAGTGCATCTACAACAAAATTTAGCTTCCCTTTCTTGTAGATGATTTCAAAGTCATAACCCAACATCTTTGTGACCCATTTTTGTTTCTCTTTTGACTATAGTATTTGTTCCAAAAATTATTTAAGACTATCATGACTAGTTTTTACCTTAAAGTGTCTTCCCATTAGGTAAGGTCTCCATTTCTTTAGTGCATGTAGTATTTCCAACATTCCTTCTCATAAATAACTTTTTATAAATACTTTCCTTTGATTGGACAACTTTCAAAAGAAATGGGTCTTCCTTATTGCATTAAAACAACACCAATTCCATTTCCTGAGGCATCACATTCCACAATAAAGGTTTTTGTGAAGTCTGGCATAGCTAAGACCGGTGTTAGGCAGATTGCCTCTTTAATATGTTCAAAGGCCTTAGTTTCTTCAGGAGTCAATGAAAATGCATCTTTCTTCAATAATGTTGTTAGAGGTGCTGCTATTCTCCCATAATTTTGAACAAACTTAATATAATACCCTGTCAACCCGAGAAATCCTTGCAACTGCATTATGGTTGTGGGGAATTTCCATTCCTTAATGGATTTAATTTTGTTAAGGTCTACCTTAACACCCTCCTGAGATAAAATATGACCCAGATATTCCACCTCTTGTACTCCAAAGAAACATTTGGAGGTTTTTTCATATAATTGTTTCTCCTCCAATATTTTGAGCACCCTGTCAATATGTTGAACATGATCCTTCCAAGACCTGCTGTAGCTTAGTATATCATCAAAAAATACGAAAACAAATTTTCTAAGGAAGGGTTTAAAAATGGAATTCATCAACCCTTGAAATGTAGAAGGTGCATTGGTAAGGACAAAAGGCATGACCAAAAATTCATAATGACCCTCATGAGTTTGAAATGTTGTTTTCGAAATATCTTCAGTCTTCATTGTAATTTGATGATATCCTGAACAAAGATCCAAATTGGTAAAATAAATTTCTCCATGTAATTCATCCAATAATTCATAAATCACAGGAATGGGAAATTTATCTTTAATAGTGAGCTTATTGAGCTCCCTATAATCTGGAAAAATGCGCCATGATCCATCTTTCTTGTTCACCAATACTACTGGAGCAGAGAAAGAACTTTCACTAGGTTGAATTATACTAGCCTCTAACATTTCTACAATCATACGTTCAATTTCACTCTTTTGGACATAAGGATATCTGTAAGGCCTGATGTTTGGAGGAACACTTCCTGGAATCAAATGAATAGCATGATCATGATAGTGAATAGGTGGGAGTCCTTTGGGAGTTTCAAACACCTTGGAATGATTGTCCAAGACTTTTTGGACAGTTGGAGAAATATATGATTTTGATGTTGGAACTTCTAGTGAGCATAATTGTGCAACTAATCCTCGTTGTTCTTTCATCAGAAGATTTTTCATGAAATTATAGCTTATTATCTTTCACAGCTTCCCTGCGATACCCCATAATTCAAATTCCTTTCCTTCTGGAAAAAAATTCAAGAAAAGTTCTTGAAAATTAAAAGCTACCATCCCCAAAGATTGTAACCATTGTACTCCTAGTACAACATCAACACCTCCCATTGGAATGGAAAGCGTTTGAATATTCAATACATATTCCCCCATGTTTAGCTTGATATTATGGCATTTTCTAGAGAAATTTATAGTTCCTCCATTTGAAACCATCACTTGACACTCTGGTGCTCGGTATAGGAAGCAATTCAATTCCTTGGCTACCTTGCAATCAATAAAATTATGGCTACTACCCGGATCCATCAACATTATTGCATTTTTCTTCTTGATATGTCCTTCTATATTGAGATTTTGATGAGTGGTAATTCCTACCAATGCATTACAGGATATGGTCGGACTCATTTATTCTTTATCTAGGGTTGGTTCCTTGTGTATATCCTCTTCTTTTTAAGTTTCTTGTTCATTTTCTTCGTCCTCTTCACAATATATGTAAAATAATTTCTTCTCAGCACATTGATGGCCTTTAGTGTATTTTCTATCACAACTGTAGCAAAGCCCTTTTTCTCTTTTTTCTTCCAATTGTTGCAGTGTCAACCTTGTAGGTTGTGGAAGTCTAGGAGTAGCAACACTTCCATCTTTATAGATGTGAGTTGTAGGCTTCCTTGTCACCATAATTTTACTTTCAATTTTTCTTGCCAACCTAAATGCCTTCTCCAATGAATTAGGTTCCCAAAGGTGGAAATCATGTTGGATGTTATCCTTTAAAATCCCTATGAAGACATCAACCCTGTGTTCTTTTGGAATATCAGTTACCCTTATATTCAATTTTTGGAAGTCCTTGATGTTCTCGACCATTGAACCCTTTTGTTTGAGATTTATCAATTGGCTAAAGAAGGTGTTACTCTTTGTATTCTCATAATGTGCTATCATTTCCTCCGTAAAAAATGACCAGCTGACATTTTTTTTACGAGAGAAAAGCCATCGATACCATACAAATTTATTTTGTTCTAAATATAAAGTTGCAATGCGTACCTTTTGTGTGTTTTTCACATTATGGAGATCAAAATATTGCTCCAAATGTAGTATCCATGTTACAGGATCATTTTCATCAAACTTCCTCATATTGATCTTTCGAATATGGTGGGTCTTCAATCCAATATTAGAATTTATGAAATCACGATTAAAATTTATTTTGTTCTCATCATGAGTTTCCTATACTACCTTTTCGCCATTAGGAATAATTTCTTGTATCAACTTTGTAAAACCTTCCTTCAAACCTTCCATGTCTACTTTTAGATCATTCTTCATGTCTTCCATGTTGTCTTTCATTTTTTCATGGACCTTAGCTTCCATGTCATCCATATTAGCATCCGCGCCATCCATCTTAGCTTCCATGCCATTCTTCAAACCATCCATCTTAGCTTCCACGCCTTTATTCAAACCATCCATCTTAGCTTCCATGCCTTTCTTTAAAACTTTCATTTCATTTTTTGTTACTTTTTGCGGGAGCGAACTTTGGCGCACTTGGTATTGTAATTTTGATATATCATGTTGCACTACTTCCTCTTCATGAGTCATAGTAGAGCCTTCTGAGGTCTTAATGGGTGTTGAATTATTTTTTGGGGCCATTTTAGAACCAAATACTGATATCTATGCTTCAATGTGCCCTTGAAATCACTTCAAAATGATTTTTCAAACAAGACTTATGCAACTTGAAAAAAAAATACACACCTTTTTCTTGCTTTTGAGGAGCTTGATATTGAAATTGATGTATCTCTGTAATTTCGGATCCCCAAGATTTTAATCTTCAATCCTTTAGTAGCCCTCTGAATCTTCTTTACAATTCCATAGGTCTGACCTGATTTGGATTCTTCAAGACAACGTTATGCCCAATCTCCTATAATGACCTAATTATGGACTGGTTCTGTAGAGTGAACTTTTATGGCGTGCCATGTGTAACTGTTTCCTCCTTCGGATCTGAAATTGATACACAGGAAACTAAAGTCCGTCTACTTTCAGCCACTTTTTACAGAATTCCAATCCGATGCGTAGAGAGAGATTTATGACGATTTTCCCAAGGTCACCTATTTGAGATGAAATTCTGGAGCCTACAAAAACCCTAACTTCCACATATCATATCTCCAAAAATATTGCGAACCAATATTTGAATTTTTGACACGAAGTTCCTCAGGATTTCTTCACAAATGATTTTTTTTTATCTTCTGAAACTTTGTAGAAATTTTTTTATAGAGAAAATGCCACGATGACCTGCTTGAAGCAACAAAACCCTAGAATCCAAAGGTTTGATACCAAATGTTATGAAACCAACTCCCAAAATCAAAGAGAAGAGAGAGCAACACCTTAGAAATTAGCCACTTCGAGGGGGAAACCTCTTTTACATTACATAAATGAAAAATTCTTGGATGATACAAATGACAAAACCTACTTTCTATATATAGGAGTCCATGGGGTCACAATATAATCCTAGCCGACCTAACAATAATAATGTAAGGGCACAAAAATAACAATAGTGGATTTTTATGGGGCAGAATAATAACAATATGGGTACTATAGGGGTACAAAGATAACAATATGGGGGCTACATTAACAATAATAAGGGACTACACTAGTAATATAGGGACCTAACAAACTTGATGTTATAAAATCTCTTTTGGTAATAATCACATATAATGGAACGTTGTCGACGCGTTTCGAACCAACCAGTGTGGTTCATCATCAGGACTAGGTGAGAGATCAGATCAAATCAATAAGCTTAAATAGATGTAGAGATGTTTAAACTAGCCGTTTTCTAAACGGCTAGTTTGACTTTTTAATAATTTAAAATGTTTTTTAATAAGTAACGGCTAGTTCCCTCCTACTATTAAACCAATTAATAAATTTATTCGTTTAGTTAATAAATTAGTAAACTTATTAGTTATAATTATTTAGTAAACTTATTAGTTATAATTTTTTTATTTTTTATTTTTATTTTATTTTATTTTTATTTTTATTTTTCTATTTTATTTTTAAATTAAAGTGAGAGGTTAAAAATAAAAAAATAAAAAAATAAATAAAAATAAAAATAAAAATAAAAATAAAATAAAAATATAAAAATAAATATAGCAAAATAAAAATACAATAATAATAGAATAAAATAAAAATAAAAAGAGAAAAATAAATAAAAATAATAAATAAAATATCAAACTTTCAAACTTTAAAAAAATAAAAAATAGATAAATAATAAAAAATAAAATAAAATAAAAATAAATAAAAAATAAATAAAAATAAATAGATAAATAAATAAATAAAATTAAATCAAATCAAATAAAAAATAAAATAAAATAAAATAAAATAAATATTATTATTATTATTATTTTTTTTTTTAACCTCTCACTTTAATTTAAAAAAAATAAAAATAAATAAATAAAAAATTATAACTAATAAGTTTACTAAATAATTATAACTAATAAGTTTACTAATTTATTAACTAAATGAATAAATTTATTAATTGGTTTAATAGTAGGAGGGAACTAGCCATTACTTATTAAAAACATTTTAAATTATTAAAAAGTCAAACTAGCCGTTTAGAAAACGACTAGTTTAAACATCTCTACATCTATTTAAGCTTATTGATTTGATCTGATCTCTCACCTAGTCCTGATGATGAACCACACTGGTTGGTTTGAAACGCGTCGACAACGTTCCATTATATGTGATTATTACCGAAAGAGATTTTATAATTTTATATGGATCACAGAAGCATAGATTCTAAAAACTTGATGTTGTTTTGCTTGATATTTCTGGTATTGTTTTGGGTAGCCCATATCTTTATGATAGGAAAGAAATATTTCATCGCCATGAGAATAAGTATCACTTGTTCAAGAATGGAATTGAGTACATTGTTAGAGCATATAGTAAGAAGATGAATTTTTCTCTTATGCATGCTAGACAAATGAAGAGAATTGTGAATGTTAGTCAAAATTTTGCTTTGTTAATGTTCAAGCATCAAGACGTTGTGAATGAGGCATTTCAAGGTGATGCATCAAATGAAATTTTTGATTTCATTAAGGTTGCTAATGGTTGTAATAAGATGATTTAGGAGGCTAACATGTTTCCTCCTAAAAGAGGTAAACAAGATGAGGTAAAATTGTAGCAACATGCATCGTTGTTGAATAGTGGTGAACAGGATGCCAGTGCAAGAGAGTGCTAAGGTAAAAGAGAAAGCACCAAAGAAATTTGACAAAGAGGGCATTGGGTTCAAAGTTTCTTCTTGTGGGTTTCACAATGTATTGTCTTTCAAATGGGATTCCACATGGCGATGGTGATCACATTTGGTCAAAGGTTGAGCCAAGCACAAGGCGAGACATGCTAAACATCGTCGTGTTAACAATGTTCAAGGTGAGAAGAAATTGAACTTATTTAAGCTTTCTTTGATTGACGATCGAGCAGAAAATGTCTTTATTACTTCAAGGACAGGTTGTTGTTCTTCATATTTTGGGAAATTGCAACAAGATGGTATCTACAACAGCAACTCATGGTCTCCAAATTCGAGGAAAATCATCAGTTTTCAAGAAAGGCTCAAAGTGTCGCATTCAAGTAGTTTTCAGTGGATGAAGACTGGAAGGGTGAGGTAGCTACAACCTCATCTATTTACTAAAAAATAAAGAGATTTTTGAGGTCCAAAAGCTTCGAGTGGGGAGGACTGATCTGGTGCTAAACAATATGCTCCAAAACAAAAGTTCTCATAATGGAACAAAACCTATGTGCTTGCGTATATCTTGTCATTCTGAATCTGGTGCAATTTTTTCGCACAAAACCGAGACCGTATGCTCCCAGAAACGAGTTCTAATCGATTTGTCAAACAGGGGAATTTTGGAAAAAAAAAATTGTTGACTATGTATTTTGGGCCAGTGGCAAGATACCATGCGGCCTCTCCTAATTGGCTAAAATTTCAAATTTTTGGTCTACCACAGCTTGACACTTTGCAGGAATTCATTGGCATTGACTGGGTGAATTTTTATTGGTTTGTGGTGTTGGTGACGTGGACCAACCAGGCACATATGGCCAAACCGGGCTATTTGTCACATGGCACCTTGTCAGCCTTAAAATTTTCTTAAGGGTAAAGGTGAGGTTGGCAAGGGTCGAAGCCACGACCTCCCACCAGCAATCCAGATTCCTAACCATTACACCACCACTTGTGTCTTAACATATATAGTTCGACAATGTTATTTAAACATTAAGCGCTGAATGATTTGGGATGGGGGCGAGGCTTACACCCCTAGCGCCCGATCATATTGTAAATCACATGAGCACCAAAAAGGGCAGACCCGACCCCCATGATTTTTTTATTTTAGAAAATTTTCAGCCCATGAAATTTATAATTAAAAATTCGGATTTTTACTCCGCATTGGGCATTTAAACCATCCCACAATTTGTATCAGAATTGCACCTATTTGTTTCTCCATTAGCGAAAAATGGGGTGAAATTTGAGGACAGTTGGCCGAACTTGGCAAATTTGTGGATCAACTAGCAGCAAAACTTGGAAAGTTCATAACTTTCTCAATTTTTATCCTTTTTTGGAGAAGAAAGAGGCTAGAGAGGGGTTTTTGATAGATTTGAAGCTGTTGGAGTAAGCATTGAAGCCATTTGAGCACTGTAAATATATGTAAATACCATTTTCTTGAGCATAATGAAAGAGGCCCAACCATTGGAAGCTGGACCAGGAGATGTAGCCCAGGAGGGGTGAACTCATTCATCCATTTTTGTTGTGTTTACTGTTATGGTGATATTGTCTTATGTTTTTATGCAAAAAATCAATTTAAATTTCATGTTTATGTGTTTAATAATTTGATAAAAGAGGCTTAATACCCTAATTGAAACACGTGCAAAATTTCCAAAACCTGAGCAACTTCAGATACAGATCAAATATATTATTTTATTATTCCATTTAACATATTATTTAATAAATTTAAATTAAAAAACTCCATATTTTTTATCGATAAAAAAAATGAGTTCAACATTATTTTTATAACAAAAATTCATTTAATCAAATTTTACCAAAAAAACTATCATTATCTCTATCCAAAAGTACAACATAGCAAACCAAAAACCACATACAAATCAAAACAAATTAGTATTAAAATGTTTTAAATAAATCAACCCCCTTATCTCTCCTCCAAAAAAAAATAACAATATGCATATGGTTCATAAATTACAAAACTAAAAAAAACAATTAACTTGTATCCCAACTCAAATTTCAATAACGCTCCAAGACCAACATTTTCCAACATGGGTCAAAGATCAAATTTTTCATTATGATTCGTTTCCACATAAACGCCCACTACTTGAACACGAACATGAGGCAGATCTCGAGTACCGATTTCACCCGACCCCAAAAAAACCGAGATAGAGATTGATGCTACATCTACTATTATTTCCCAATAGGTAAACTACTACATCTATGGCAATAAAGTTAACGTTCTGAAAAATAAATTAATAGCACAAAAAGTGTCCTATGACAACAGAATGAACGAAAAAGTCATCAAAAATCTCACATACATAGAACAAAGGTTTAAATTGTAAATCAAACAATATAACAGAGCCCATCTATTTTTTTGGACACAGATCTTAACTAATTTGGGAAAAGTTGTAGTCATTTATAAATTCAAGCGTAACTAATTTTGGACACAGATCTTAACTTACAGATATTAAAAACAATAATATTGCTACGAGTAATAGTAATGGTATATGAAAATTCGTTTGATTATTTATTGAAATCGGCATTGAGATTGGTGTTGAACATTTATGAGAAATTAAATTTATGTATGGTTGTCTTTGCGAAATATTTATTATTATTTTTATTATATTTATATAGGAGGTATAGCATTACATATTCAATTTTGTTTTTGATTATGTATTAATTTGTTTTTATCTAAAATTCTTACTACTTATTGATAGTTTAATAATGAGAATTTAATTTTTATTATTATTTAAATTTATTTATTTTTAAAGTGATTGGTTGAAGTTTATGAGTGTTGTTTAGTAATTTTCATTTTTTTATTAATACGTTTTTTGTTTTATTCCTTTTTCATTTAACTTTAATTTTTTTTTTTTTTTTTTTTTTGAGATTCATGAACTATAATTTCTCCATTGTCGAGACAAATTTTAAAGAAGAAAAAATAATTAAATATTTTTTCATATATATATATATATATATATATATATATATATATATTATAATTTTTAGTTTTATTACTTTTTAATTTAACTAATATTTTTTTATGGTTTTTTTTTTCTCTTTATTTTCAATTACAATTCAATCCATCATAATTTGATTGTGTTTTTGTTTTATGAATTTTAATTTTTTCTCCATATTTTCAATTTAAGATGACAAATTTTAAAGATTTTATTTTATTTTATTTTTCCAATATGTATATATTTAAAATTTTTAACTTTATTACTTTATATTTTGACCTTTTTTATTTTTGTTTTATTCTTTTCCATGGATTTGTTTTTTTTTCTATTTTCATTTCCAATTCCATTAATCATAAAAAAATTTCTTGTTAATTTTTAATTTGACTTTATTTTTTTGCCTTCACCTCTCTATAATTTTCTTTTCTTGGAAGCAACAACTCTACAATAAAACTTTCATTTCAATGAATATAACTAAATTAGTAAAAAAGACTATTAAAAATAGGAAATCAATAAAATTAATACAAAATTTGAGTGTATTTTTCTCGCAATGTCATATATTTACATCTCTCATTCTTCATTCTACTCAAATTTTAAAGATCTCTTGTCATTATTGTTTGCACTCAAATGTGAGATTTGAAAAATGACTATTCATATTTTCATCTATATTAATGAGGATTTAGTTGTTCCCACGTGTCGTTATTTATATTTAAGCTAAAATGTCTCCTCATTGATAGTTCCAACTATTAGTATTTTCATGTGTATTGCTAATGATTTAGTTGTATTAAGTTGAAATGTCTCTTCATCCAACGTTCCAAAATTGTGTAGTAGATTGTTGCAAAATTTGTCCTATAGGCAAGGAGTGCATTAGAAATAAGTTCGATATCATTTTGTGCTTCACAAGTCAACCTCAATGAGCTCACATCTTTTATTATTATACTATCTCTATGTATTAGGCATTAATATATGTATTAATATTAATTTAGATAATAATTATTTGTAGAATGATTTGTCTTCAAGGTAGTTTGGTTTATAGAAAACTATAGTTCTCATTTGAAATATGACATTGTGTACATTGGAAATTTCACGAGACAACCATGGGTTGATTGCATATTTTTTTAGCTATCTTCTTCATTATACATTGGTGAATTGTGCATAAATTTTCAACTCGAAAATGTATTTTAATAGCTGGAAATCATACGATATAGTAGGGTTTTAATGGCAGAAATTGTCAGGTATAGTAGGGTTTTAATTGCAGACATTCCAACCATCTATTTCTTCATATATTTTTTATCTTTAAATATCATGTGCTTTCAGCTGGAAATCATATTGTTTGTGCTGGAAATTGTATAGGGAGTTTCCAAATTTCATTTATTTATGATCTTTATTGTTCTCACATGTTGTATTATGTTATTTTCTTATTTAAACAAGCATGATTATCTTATTGAATATTGAAGTTTTTTATGTTTTTAGCTTGAACATATTGAATGATTTGATATTTGAACATGTTACCACTAAGCTAGAACCAGTTGGGTTGTTCAACTAACAACATAGCACAACTATTTCAAACCACTTTGGATTGGAAGTTAGCCCTTCCAATTAGAGAGGGCTCTCTCAAAGAAAAAATTAAATACTTAAGCTAAAACTTATATTGCAAATTGGATAAATACTTTTATGTTCTATGTGATTTTGTAGGTGAAAGAGTGTATGAAGGCTACCACTGGGCATGGAGTCAGCTAAAAGGAATTCAATTACTAGCATATGCATTCATGGAAGCTGAAGAAAATTCGCTAAAAAACATAACATTTACAACAAAAACTAGCATATGAAGGAAATTGGAGCATAAAATTATAAATTTCAAGTGATCATAATACCTTGAAGTTGATAACAATATACAAAACTGGAAATAGAAAGATACATAAGCCAACAAGAAATTTCAGGTTTTGAAAGACAACTGTTGTAAACTGTATATTAGCTAGATAGAGAAAAAATTACAGAATAGTCTCCTCATAACATTTATCAACCCCTTCAAACTCAACTAGACTTCAATACCCTCATTTACAACGGTCTACCACCTCGGCTAGACTTCAATACCCTGACCTAGAGACCTAATTCAAATAGGATTACATCACATTGAGTTTTAATAGGGATATATCTTATTTTGATAGAGTTGGTATTCAAAAAGCATTCTATGACCTTTAATGACTCCAAAAAAAACTTAACAAACTATGCTTGTCATATTTATCGAACCAAATTGACATGATGAGGTGTTGGTTGGTTTACAAACTAGAGTTAAGCCCTTGTGAACTTGAATTGAGATGGTGAGTTGTATTGATGAGCTCGCATCATTGGTTTTCTTGATGAGTTGTCAGTCACATGAGAGTTGAATACTGAGTTGTCTCCTCGAACAAGTGGCATAAAAATATATATGCTCTTATCCTATGATCCATCCACTTCCTTACTGCTTTGACTGCCCAAAATCATAAAAAATTCATAACACTAGACAAAAATAGAGTACAGGTACTTTAGTAGCGAACTTTCGTAGCAAGTGCCAAAATCCACATTTTGCATAATATTTAACCGATTGTGACTGTTCTAAGGTGTTACTTGAGGCTAATGTGATAAACATATGCCTTGAACCATCTTTTTTCTGAAAGTTTTGCTGATGTTTACCCTCTTGGAAAGCTACAACACTTTCGTAGCAAATTTCTCTCTTTAAGCCTGGGAGTTGCTACGAAAGTGCGTAGCACTTGAGATTTTTCACTTTCTTTGTTATTTCACCTCCAAAACACTTGTATCATCTCCAAATCACTTGTAAAATCCTATACATTCCTGTGTAATAGCATAAGATATAATATAGGTCGAAAATGTGTAATCTTACCCAGGTTTATGGAGCAACATCATAATTAATAGTGATCAATTTTAGTCATATTTTCAAAAGTTCATCTTGTGTCATCTGCATTTGTACTTCCAAGTCTTTGGCTTGATCCTACAACCTTATTCTCTCTGCCTACAACCACCTATTTCTTTTGCATAGATGCTTCATGATCAAAAACTGAATTAGGGGCCAAAATTTGCTAAAAAATGAAAGTGCCCAGAATCGCTCAGAACCTGAACGACCGGATAGGTCTTGTCGCCCTGATTCTGGCGAACTTCATTTCATTGAAAACCGACTCCGTAAAAAAAAAAGTCAAACAGGGTCAAAGGGGTCAAATTTTTGGTCAAAGTTGGTTTTCCTCTAGCTAATGTTGTTCTGACACTTTTCAACTTGTGGTTGGCCCAAATTTCTAGGCTATATGTCAGTTTTTGATTGGTTTGGTTTGGACGAATGAGGACATGGCACGTGGCTAGCCTGGAGGTCGCCACGTGCCCCTTGAAGGTCGAATTTCATATTTTTATGGTGCAATTTTTTTATATGGTGGACAGGGAGAGGTTGGGCTCGACCCCGCGACCTCCCCCACACAAATGCAACAACATATCATTAGACCACAACATTGAATCTTAATATATATTGGAGTTTGCATGTATTTGTTTTCAAACAAATGTTTTGGTGGAGAAAAGTAGGGCCAACCCCTTACCATAGGACCACGTGCCTATGACCAGGTGGAGGCCTATCCATAATGGCAGAGGATTAGTGCTAAACCCTACTTTATTAAACCATTAAGCCATGATTAAAATTCGATTAATTTTGGATTAGCTAAAGTGCGTGGTTAGCACTAAGTGCACTTAATTGTGCCTTAACTTCACTTAACTCTCAACTAATCACACTTATCCATGCAGATTAAGTTGGCAGACTTGGCCAATTTCGGAGGCAACTCCAAATTTGTCGGAGTTAACTGGAGTTACTCCATTTTTGGAGGGGTTTCCTAGGCCATAAATTGAGGAAACCATAATTGGAGAAAAATTCGATGAAATTGGGCTCACAAAGAGTCTATTCTAGCAGATTTGGATTATCTGAGCATGTTAGAGTAGGTTTCAGGAGCTGTAGATGATTGTAAACATCACTTTTTCCATTTTGAGCTCATACAGAGGCCTAAGCCAAGGTACTGAAAGAGGCATAACATTTCCCCAGAGAGTTTGAATTCGACTCAGTCAGGGCCAAAACAGGGGTATTGGGGGTGTCCCAGAGCCACTGGAGAAGGTTTGAGAGCCATCAAAGCTCAATATTTTACTGTATTCATGTTTTTGATCAGTTAATCAAAGAGTTCCAAGCCATTGAAGTTGGTCCAAGGAGATGTAGCCCAGGAGGGGTGAACTCCTTCATCACTATTTTGTAATGTGCTTATTGTGTATTATTTATCTACAATTTACTTGCTATATATGTGTTTTTAAAGCTAATTAACCTCATGAATTTCTCATAAAAGACACACAAATTTGACACATAAACCATCTCATAAAATTAATATTTGAGACGATCCTTAAGCACACTGTTCTTCTATACTGAGGAGGAAGTTAGCACAGTAAAACTAGTTTGTCCCTATTTAGGTACAAGTTTGTATCAGGGCATAATTTAGTTCATTTTAGCCCAAGATTATCTCAGGGTTTGCCAAAGTTAGCTAGAAAATTAGCTATTGGTTTTGTATTTGTGTAAGGAGAATTTAACTGCGTGCAAGTTTATGTGTGTAAGCTGAAGAGAGGTGAAGGTTAAGATTGAGGACCCAGCTCTCAAATCACAAAAAAGAAGATTTTAATGCATTAGAAATGTGATGGAAACTTCATCAAGTAATTTTTCTATTAATCCATCTTCTTTAGTAAGACTCTTTGATGAAGAGTTGTTGCAGAAGCTCTTCATCATAAGAGATATGGTGCAAGAGATGTTGGAAGATAGGAAGGAGAGAAGTAGGCTTCAAGAGAAGTGGATGGCCATGAAGGAGGAGAATCAAGAGCTTCTTGAAAATATGTATGAGATGGAGATTCAGCTCCATATTTCAAATTAAATCCTAACAAAGATTCATGAGATGGAGATACAACTCCATGATGCCAAGGAAACCTTAGCCAAGTATGTGCATGAAAATGAGGTATGAAAATCAAGTTTATCTTCAATTTCCTCTCAAGATGAATGTTTTGTTTTTTTTGAAAGACACACCAGAGAAATAGGGTCCATGTTGTTAAAACAAATGGGCTATGAATGTAAAGGGTTAGGCAAACATGCAAAAGAAACTATAAACCCTATTGTTATTGAGGGAAGGTCTAGGTACACGGGTCTAGGTTTTTGTGAAAAAGATGATGTAGAGCACTCAAAAACTATGGAGACTTTTGGAAATGTTTCAAAAAAGGTTTCCATTACATGTTCACTACCTCAATATTGTTTTCATGGAGAATACAATAGGTTTACACCCATTGTTGAAGAGATTTATTTTAGCCATGCAAATAGTGGTTATTGAAAACAAGAAGATGGAAAACGCTCCAAAGCCAAGGAGGCACATAAAGGTGTTCCAAGAAGGAATTTAATTACATGTTGATTACCTCAAACTTGTGAAGTTTGTGTTCATGAGGAGTACAAAAGTCTTACACTCACTTTGCAAGAAAATGCTCATAAGCATGCAACTAATGGAAATGGAAAACAAGAGGATGTTGAAGGCTATAAATCCATTGAAGCCATTGTTGGTATTCCAGAGAGAGACACTACCTCATAAAATTCACCTCCTCAAGAAGGCAACAAAGGTGAATGTGCAAGGTTTAAATATGCCTTTAATCAAGTCGCTTTTAACTATGATAAACATGGAAAATCCTAACATAATATTTGGAGAAAATTTACATTTTCCTTTTATGGTTTGAATAGCCATACTGTTTTGAGGTGTTGGAAGAAGATATCCATACACAAGAAAATTTCAAAACAAAGGAGACATAAAGATAAAGTTCCAATGGAAAATGCAAACCATGTTGAAAAGAAGATGAAATTATTTTTCACCCATTGCCATAAGCAGGGTCATCTTGTAGACAAGTGTTGGAATTTGTATCCAACAAGTCTTATATGACATTTGAAGAAGGTGGAAATAGATCTTGATAAGAATGGAAAGGAGGATTCCATAATCGATGTGGTCAAGATGATACATATGATGAAGTGCAGCTTAAAGAAACACCATTGAAGTGGTTTGGAAAGATATGGTTAGATTTCTTAACCAATTAAGGCCTTGCATTTCTTTCGATAATAGATGAAAATCTTGCCTAATTGATGCATTTCCTTGTTTTCTCAATGCATTTATTTTCTCTTGAAAGTATGTTGCATATTGCACAAAGCAAGATGTTGGAAAAGTAGAGTTATGTTGACTCACTTAGATGCAGCAAAGATGGAAAATAGTAGTTGAAACTTGCATGTGAATGTTTATCCAGGAAGGTGTTTGAAAGTGGAGTATGTTGACTTGCTATTGTTGCAAAAAATTTGGTCATTTTAGCTCTTTAATTACTCATACATACCAATGGGATTCTTGTACTTGTGATTGTAATTGCGAGAGAATTGAGAATTGTATACATGGATGAGAGTTGTGTGTGTGAACAATGAAATTTTTTATAGTTTCATTGTGCTTGAACATGCATGAATGATTGACTTGTGTTGGTTGATTGATTTTTTAACATGTATGTTGTCAACTTGAGAGTGTTGATCATTTTCACATGCATGAGTGATCGACTTGTGTTGGTCGATGGATTATTACATGTATGTCTTATCGACTTGGAAGAGTTGGTTTAGTCTCCAAAGATGAAATGGCGATGTTGATGAATTGTTTCATGAGATGTGAAATTTTTGTTGTTTTGGGAAAAGAATCATCAATTGTTGTACTTCATTAATTGCATTTGGGAAATTTCGACGCACTTCGTTTCATCAAAAACCAACTCCGTATGAGAAAGTTAGAGCCTGCTGGCTGCTTTGCCAAATAGGCGAATTTAAAAAAAAAAAGTCAAACAAGGTCAAAGGGGTCAAGTTTTTGGTCAAAGTTGGTTTTACTCTGGTCAATGGTGTGCTGACACTTGTCAGCTTGTGGTTGGACCAAATTTCTGGGCTACATGTCAGTTTTTGATTGGTTTGGTTTGTACGAATGAGGAAATGACACGTGGCTAGCCTCGAGGCTGCCACGTGCCCCTCTAAGGTCGAATTTCATATTTTTATGGTGCAAAAAATTTATATGGTGTATGGGCGGAGGTCAAGCTTGACCTCGCTACCTCCCCCACACAAACACAACAACATACCATTAGACCACATCATTGAATCTTAATATATAGTGGAGTTCGCATGTATTTGTTTTCAAAAAAAAATTCTGGCGGAGGAACGTAGGGACAACCCCTTACCACAAGACCATACGCCCGTGAACAGGTGGAGGCCTATCCATAATGGTGGAGGATTAGCGCTAAACCCCTATTTATTAAACCATTAATCCATGACTAAAATGAGCTTAAGTTTGGATTAGATTAAGCGCGTGGTTAGTGCTAAGTGCGCTTAACTGTGCTTAACCCTCAACTAATCACACTTATCCATGTGGATTAAGTTGGTAGAGTCAGCCAATTCCGGCTGGAACTCCAAAATTTTCAGAGTTAACTGTCGTTACTCCAGTTTTGGAGGGGTTTCCTAGGCCAAAAATTGAGGAAACCATAACTGGAGAAAAATTAGACCAAATTGGGCTCAGGAAGAGTCTATTCTTGCATATTTCAATTTTATGAGCATGTTGGAGTAGGTTTCAGAAGATGTAGAGCATTGTAAACAACAATTTTTCCATTTTGATCTCATACAGAGGCCTAAGCCAAGGTATTGAAAGACGCATAAATTTTTCCCAGAGTCAGAATTCAACTCAGTCAGGGCCAAAATAGGGGTATTGGGGGTGTCCCAGAGCCATTGGAGTAGGTTTGAGAGCCATCAAAGCTCAATAATTCAATGTATTCATGTTTTTGATTAGTTAATAAAAGAGGGCCAAGCCATTGAAGCTGGTCCAAGGATATGTAGCCCAGGAGGGGCGAAATCCTTCATCACGCTATGTAATGTGCTTGTTGTGTATTATTTATCTGCGATTTAATTATTTTACACGTGTTTTTAAAGCCAATTAACCTCATCAATTTCTCATAAAAGACACACAAATTTTACACATAAACCCTCTCATAAACCAACTATTTGAGATGATCCTTAAGCACACTTTTCTTTTATATTGATGAGGAAGTTAGCACAACACAGTTAGTTTGTCCATATTTAGGTCACTTCATCATCATTTGTATAGGAAATTTCCTCTTTAGCATCTTCCCTGATCTATCTGCCACTTCTTTGTAACAATCTAGCTGTTTATATATGTATTGCTTGAATTCTTCAAAAATAAATTTTGACTCTATTAACTCATTTCTTGCATCCCGTAACTGTTCTTGTAGAAGCTCTACCTCAGTCTTTTCTTGTACCTATTATTTACCTTTACTCCTATTCACTGATTCTATTTTTGTTGGAGGCTCCTTTGGCAATTTTCCTTTTGATGACAACTGCTTTCTCAATGACTGTTCAGGCATCAATGGTTGCTCAGACATCTTATGCTTTGACTTATGTGATCTTGTGAGTGTTTTTCTATGTTTGAAGATAAACCCTGAGACTTCTTGTGTAAATTCCAATATCTTGGCTCTTTTGTTTTTCTTTTTATTCGCTGGCTCCTTGATCTCAACAAGCTATACAATATGGATTTCCTTAATTTCAATTGCCTCTAGTATTTCTGCTAAATTTCCTCTTCCTTCAGTTTGAATTCTTGTAATCCTCCTGTGTGTTCTTGTATATGTTTTCATTTGACTTCTTGTAGAGGTCTTCTTTGGCATTGCAGTCTTCTGCAGTTTTTCAACCTGCAACTCCATAGGCTCTACCTCTAGCTCCATAGGCTCTACCTCAAGTTGCATAGGCTCTACCTCAGGCTGCATTTATGCCTTATGGTCAACCACTGGTTCTGCTTCTTATTTCTTTTCGTTCCCTGGTGTACTGGACTTAAACCTTGGTGTTTTCTGAGGAGTAAGAACATCAAATTCATAGCACTCAAAAACAAGAATGTAGACCAATATCTGTTCAACCTTTTTAATTCTTCAACCACCGGCAATTTGATTAAAGCATGGTGAAAAGTTGAGGTATCACTGGTTTCAGGTTTGGCCTGAACCTTGTCTACCATTTTTCCCAAGCTCCTAAACAAATAAAAATGAATATTCAGGGGTTGCTTACCTGTAAATTGAAACAATAATTTGAAGTGGTATTGATATATCATATGGAATTTACCTTCACAGGTGAAATAATTCTAAATCACCATAAAAAATTTAGAAAAATATTCCTTAAGACATGTTCTAGGGATGCATGTAGTCATATCTATGCCTCTATGCTCTTCTTTCCAAAATTCATCAGAATTATGCAATTTTAATTTATTTACCTTGAACCAGGATTCCCCTGACCTTGCGATTTCAGTGGCTTGTGCAATTGTGTTAGGAGAGACAAAAAAAATAAATATGCCTACTTTCGATCATATGCCTATGAAATTGACAACAAAGTCTTTTGAAACCTGCCCATGATGTCCCCACAACTTTTGAAAAAATAAGAGGCATCCCACATTTGAAAATGCTTGTGAGAAGGTGGGGTCTTCTTCGAGCAACCTCATGTCCATGGGATCGTACCTCATAATAGATCCACCTTTATGCTGCTTCTTTTGTGATTCCATGGATAGAATATGTGTTGAACTCCTTCCTTGACACTTGCAAAAAGTTTATTGTGACAATACACATAGCTGTGACACTAATAAAATCTAACCTAAGATAACTAGACAAGGTCCTAAACCTCCAGACCGATACTAAGACACCAAGCAGCTCAAGCAACTCACAAGATTGAGAAAGGAGCGTATTCAAAACAAGAATTTGAAATGAAATTGTGGAAAGGTAATATGATGGCTGAGCAGCTATGATGCATGCATTTACAAGTGATGAAAAGAGGGTGCAATGATGGGCTAATATTCTCTGACAACCTTCTGACTAAAATTTTATGACACTTGGTACCCTTTTTCCCATCGTTAGCGAAAAAAATGAAATTCATAGAGAATCCTTTTTTTGGGAGGGTGAATTTGCTACGGAAGTGCCTAGAACTGCCATAGCAAAACCAGACTTGTTTAAACTGAATTTGCTACAAAAGTCTGTACAAGTTTCATATTCACCATAATGAGCAAATCAACTTAAGCACACCCAAAATTTTGGAGTTTTCTATGACAATGACATATGTAACCACTATTTATGACCTTTGAAACTCTCTAAAAGACCTTTATATATGTGAAAGTTAGAAAATCGCAAATTTAAAAAACCCTATTAAAACCTAAGACACTTAATCTAATTGACTCAAGACAGACCTAATGGTTATCGTGGATAACATAACATATTAATAAAAGAGCTTCCATATCAATCGAGGATTCAACATTGAATTATATTATTTAAGAATATCATAGTATATTCTCTAATTCAGGCTTTTTTGATCCATATTTGACAATTGAGAATTTTTTTAGCAATAATCAAATAAGAGAAGATTTGTCTACGCAGTGGATGGTTCATCATCAGGGCAAAATGGAGAATGAGATCATGACACCAAATTAAATAGAGATATCAATGTAGAGACTCTTATTATTTATAATGGTTATAATAAAAAATTAGTTTTGAAAAATAATATTTTAATATATAACATCAATTATTTAAATCAAATTATATTAAAATTAAATCAACTATTAAGTTATGGTTAAATTTTTAGTCAAACATTTAGATTAAAATATGAATAAAATAAAAATATTGTAGTCAAAGTGAAACTTAAAACATGGAATCAAGACCCTAAAAATAATAAAAAATAATAAAATATCTTGAATAATCAATATAATAATAATAATAATAATAATAAATTAAAAACAATAGAAAACAATAAAATATTCTTGAATAATCAATATAAAAACAATAAAAAATATAATTAAAAATAAGAAAAAAATTCCTTGAATAATCCATAAAAGATTCCGTGAATAAAATACTACTATTTTCCATATAATATGTATTTGGTCTCTAGACAAGTAAAATATTTGGTTTGTGACTAGCATATTATTTTTGGAAGAACATTACAAAAACTTGTGTTTTTTATAAGAAAAACTATAAATAATAGTATCAACGATCTAGAGACTCTAACGTTAACAAAGGGTTCCATTGTATCTACCTATAAAAAGAATGGTTCAATTTTATTTCTTAATTTTAATATTTTTCTTCCCTTTAACTAAATCTCACTTCTAATTTTCAGAGATTTTTTTAATAATTTTTTTTCTTAAATTTATTTCATATCATCAAACTTTTTTAAAAATTAACAAACACATGTTTACAATATTAATAGTTTATTGTTGTTGCAAGATGATGTATATGCTATTTTTTTTTGTAAGCTTGGGAGGACTACATAACTTGGAATACTTCTTACATTAGTATATATGTAGGATTGGGCTGTTTTTTGTATTGTGCTATGAAACAACCCCTCCATTTATTTGAACATTGATTAAGGTTGTGAATAATAAATGGGGACCCTTTAAAAAACAAATAGATTTTAGGAAACATTACTTCGCTTTACTTTAAGTTTAAAAACTTTAGGAATAAAAGGCATAACCTTTTTTCACTTTGATTTCATTGCGCTAAGCGCAAATCACAAAACTTACAAGATAACAAATTTGGAACATATATATAACTTGCGAATTGCGATAAGCGCGAAGACCTTTTCGAGTTATATGCAAATTCATGTTAAAAAAGTGAAAAAAACCCTTATAACTATAAATCACATCGCGTCTCCCTAAAAGATAAACAAATAGAGATATCATTCGGAAAGAAAATGTGATGAGATCGGACCCAATAGAACAATAAACAAACATTGAAAAATATCTGCAAATCCGATAAAGCGCAATGCTTTGAGTTTTAGCACTAATCACATCCCGCAACATCAACCCAAATGAAAGTTACACACGCCTTGATAAAGTTCGATATATGATTTGCGCAGATCACATTTCGCATACACTTGCTGTCAAGACACATAATATGGATGTTTGTAAAATATGCAATTTTGAAAAATAACATTTATTACCAAAGAACTTGAAACGTTGCTTAATGAATTGGTCCGCTAAAAACATATAACGATTTAAATCTTTTGATTTATATTGTAAAATACGTAAAAGATTTGATGATCATTTAAAGATATATTAACAACATTCAATGGTTTTGGGGCTCAAAAATATTGATATCTTTCAAAAGCATGTTTCAAATAAAAGTGTTGAGTTTATGATTTAAGGTAATTAAAATTTGTTTCTCCATTTCTCTTCGCTCTTCATATCAACTCTGAATTTCGGTGTTTGCTTGAATTTAGGAAACTACCCGAGAAAGTGATATCAGCAAAAATGATTAAGAAAAGCAAATCAGTTGCCCAGTCATCCACCTCTGAAGTTAGAGACATGCCTCCACTCTTCTTAGATACTATGTGTAATAAGGAAATTGGAACTTCTTCATGGTAAGCAATGTATAATTTGTTTGGAGGAGAGAATCCAAGGGAATTAAAGAAAGTAGTAATGACAGATGCAGCTGATTCACCAGAGCCTTCCTATTTCGAAGTTGCATGTTCATTCTTACATAGAATAGTTGCAAGACCAAAGATCTTACCATAGAATCACATGGTAAGATGGGTCATAGACAATCTCAATATAGCAAACAAGACTTTCAATAATTCCAGACAGGAAGACATGGGTTCATTCACCCCCTAGGATTTGCATGCAATGTACCATTTTCCAATGCTATAGAAAGCTTATGATAAAGATTTCCTGGAAATTTTTTCAAAGGAAAATCAAGACCCGATGAAGGTAGTGAAAGAATGGAAGATAGATCAAGGAAAATTAAAGTGGGACAAACTCAGTATGTATCCAATAGCACAATTATCATCTCCCCACTTTTTGTAGCAACAATGATGTGTATATTGTTTTCTAAAACTGATACCACCAAATTTTCCATTTAATGGGTTCCCTTAATTAATGTTGCCATCAATTCTACTATTATGCATTAGGAAAATATTTTATCCAATAATTTGGCCAAAACCATTATGGAATAAAGAAGAAATAGGGACTTTTCGACTATAACAATCCCTCCTTTTTACGTGAGTGCCTATATTATGGATGGTATATGTTTCTGCCCAAATTTTCCTGTTATGGGTTGGAAATGGACCAGTCAAGACCCTAGTCCAATTCATGTTTATCATAAAGCCCTGTAGGAGCCTGAATTTCGTTCCCACTTTTATAATATTTGTCATGGAGTCATGTTGCCCATCCATCAAACCATTTTTAATGAGAAAGCCCATAGAATTTCTAAAGAGGAGAGTTCAGATATTATGCCTGTGTCCAGATGGTTTGGAGAAGAGAATTTTACTTATGTCAGAGTTTTCAGGAGTCTTGTCCCTCCTCATGTTTTTCCCTACTATGTCCTAGAAAAAATTTTGGCTAAAGAAATTTTATATCAAACACTTGTAAGTGGCATAACCAAGAAGCTCAGGGATTCAAAGAAAGATATTGGGCCTACATTTCCATTATAGTGTGGTACCTTTTCTCTTTTTGATATAGGTCATACAACAAAGGAAATTCCAAACATTACCTATTTGAATCTGGCTTTTTTGCCAGGGAGACAGTATGATCCTAATAATGTGGGAAAAATTTTTACCGCTGCTCTTAAAGTTAGAACTTTCATGCTTGAAAAGGATGATTTTGATGATTTGTTTGAAGGAGCAAAGAAATTTACAGATGTATTAAATATGGCATCTAATAAGCTCAGTGTAGCAGACATGAAATCTTTTTTATGAATACCAAAATAAGAGATTGGAAACCATCCCATTGGACTTGTTATGAATAGAATAAGTCAGAGAGCCAATTCCTAGTATCAGTTTAAATTATGAGGAAAAATATATGTCTGAAGATGAATCACAGGAAAAATCAATTCATGATTCAAAACATTCACAACATAAGTCCCAAGATTCAGATCATTCTGAAAATGAATCTGAAGGTAAAAATGAGAGCCCTGATAAGATAATTGAAGATATAATCAAAGGAATTGGTACACATACTGAGGAAGGAACTGGTGAAGCTGAATTATTAAAAGAATCTTCAAAATAACTTCAACAAGTTCAAACTACACCTAAACAGACAAAAAAAACTCAAGTAGAGCATTTGGGCAAAGAATGGCAGAAGTTTACTAAAGAACTTAAGACACCACTTAATCTTAATCTAGAAGGATCAATAAGTTTTCACACTCATGAGAAAACTCAGAAACTACCAAAAAAAACAGTGGCACTTCAACAAACCCGAGAGGTTCAAGAACAGGAAATCATCCTGGCCTACCCGACAAAAGAAATTATTTTTAATATTGAAGAAATACCTACACTGGACATTTTCTATAGTCCAAATCACAAAGATTTAGTAAAGAGGAGGAAAAGAAGAAGAGTTTATGAAACAATGACAACCCTCAATAATGAATCAGTAGATATTGTTTGGAAAGACAATTTTGTTAATCCAATATAACATCCTACTAAACTATCACAGTTTGTAGGTGCATATGAAAATGCCATGATTGATAAAGTAGCAGAAGTAAAAATTCTGCTTAGACAAAGAGAATATAGAGTTAAAGAGCTAGAAATACAACTGGAACAAGAAAATCATAATGCCAATAAACAAGTTGAAATGAAAATGGAACAATTCCAGAAGGAATTTGAAAGGTTGAAGTTGCAAGATCAAGTGCACATTTTTGAAAAGGATGCATAGATAGAAGCTGTAATGGATAAGGTTAAAAGTAAAAATCAAACAGAACAGTTCATAAAAGAATAACTTGAATGGAATTAAAAGTTGAAACAACAACAAAAGGCTTTCTGCCAAAAAATCTCTGCTACCAATTCATACTTTGAAACAAGTAAAATCTTGAGTCAACAAGTGGCAAATAGAAGATTGGAATGTGAAAAGATTCATAAGTAAATTTGTGAATTAATTTTATGGAAAGAATCTGACAAAGGGAAGAAGGTTGATCTCCTAAAGATTGACAAATTTCACAAAGATATTTTATTTAAATACTGGGAGATGCAATTGAAACAAGTAGAGAAAGCGGCTTCAAAGGTAGCCAACTTAGCAAATGAGATCATTGAGTCTGTCAATGGACAACTTCAAAATGCTAAGCTTATTAAAGAATATACATCTGAAGCAATTCCAAAGGTTAAACTATTGGAGACACATTGGAAAGAAAAAATTGAAACACAGGCAGAATCTATCAAGCAGATAACCAAATTGGATCAAGTACATTACTGGAATTTCTTGATCAGACCACATCACCAGTGCATGAATCTGAAATATTTAACTGATTCCACTAGAAAACTATTTCCAACACTCTCAAATGTTGTATTAAAAGGACAAGTCAAATCCAGGATCATTCAGTCTGACTTACAGTTTATCATTCATGAAATTTTGTACTTGCTGGGAAACTGGTCTCATTATCCCCCAGTCAGAACCACTACACTAAACAGAAAAGGAGTTGCTTTAAGGTTGGGACCGGGTGTTTATCCCCCATGTTGTTGCAATGGAATTACAGGGCTTCAACATTTTTGTGCTAGAAGGAGGGCCAATGTGAATGGCAAGGAAAACCAATAAAAAGTCTAGAAGCCATCCTAATAATCTTTCTGCATCTGGATCCCCTCTAACTTCTAGATCCCCATCTGGAATCCGGAATTACTATTTTAAGATCAGAAGTTGAACAATATTCTCCAAAATCCCATATTAGATTCAAAAGTTACTTTCTTCAGACTATAAATACGAGTCACCAGAAGTTCAAACTTTGATAGAGAAGTTAGAACAAATCTCTATTTCAGCTAAAAATCATGCAATATCACAAGAATTTGAAGAAAATGTTTCATCTGTGTTACAACCTAGAAGAATATTGACTCGTTCTCTAAGTGAGAAAATTGGAATTCCTCCTTTGGAATTTCCCATTACTTCTTCCAGAAATAATACCAAGAAATCGAAATCACAAACATCTATTAGTGATATTTTGTCTAATTCATCATCTCAAATCCATTCACTTCCCCCACACATAACAAAAACTCTCATTCATACTACTGGTGCTAGTCCTTCTAGTTCAGGTAGTTAACCTACCTCTTCTTCCACTCACATCTTGTTCATATATTCATCCACCAAAACTCATACAATCATGGAAGGACAAAAACTACCACCGCATATCTAGGTGTTGTAGTAATCGCAACTCCTCTTCACTCACTTCCTAAATATCCTAAAATATGGTTACCCAAATTTAATCCCGATGATTCTCTAAAAACAAAAGAACATCTCCACAATTCTATGTTAGACATAAATTTAAAAGAGGTAACTGAAGAAGACTGTGTGGTTAGAGTAGTTCCATATACTCTTACAGGATCTGCAAGATCCTGGTAATTACCTTCTTGCTCTATAACTAGTGGGGATATGTTTTAGGAACAATTCTTAGCTAAGTTTGGATATGAAAGAACCATCGCATCGCTTATCAATGACTTATCGAATCTTAAGGCTAAAATAGGAGAGAAAAACAAAGACTTAAATTATAGATTCAATAAATTACTCAATAAAATCCCCGCTACATTAATTTCTGGTGCTGAAGTTCAAATTGAGTGGTATATCTTCTCTCTTCCCTCTAATATAGCCATTTTTGTAGATAGAGCGAAATTAGCTACATTAGCAGAAAATATGAAAGAAGCTTTGTCTGTAGAGAAACACATAATTTCTCTAAAAAATAAAAGCTCTCAAGAAGACAAAAAATCCAAGAAAGTTTCTTTCAAAGATGATTCAAAGAAAAAACCATCAAAATCCTTTTGATGTAGAAGGCCTCCATAAAATGTTGAAAACCATGGAAAATGAAATGGTAGATATCAAAAAGCAAGTTGTTGAAAACAACAATGCTAAGAAAAATTTTAGATCTTTCAAGAAAAACCAATATTCTAGTTCTCAGCCACCCAACACTATATCTAATGCTGATTCTGACCTAGAAATAGAATATGAAGAAACCAAGGAAGAAGAAACTGAAGATGAGGAAGTCGTTGAAATAAATGTCATGTGGGACTTTATCATTCCGAATGAAGAACGAAAAGGATCTTTGCTTATTACTACTAGAAGTAAAAGACCTGCTAAAGTAAGCCAGCCAAGTCAAAAGCAGAAAACTTCAACATCAACTTCAAAGGATAAATCAGGTAATAAGAAATTTTCTTCTAAGGTTTCACAACCTAGTCCACCTTCGACAAATTATCCATCTACATCAAAAACCTTAGTAGTATCTCACACCATGGAATATAATATTGTTGAAGATATGAAGAAGGTAAAGGAAAATATCTCACTTCACAAACTTAAGAAATTGAAACAACAACAAAAGATATTTCTTAGATAACTAAATGCAGTTCCTGCTTCACTACTAACTACTACTGTTATATACCATGCTGCAAACAGTTCAGGAAAACCTCCTACTACTTCAAATAAGGTTGATCCTTCAGATGCAATTCTTATAGGTGATAGGTCTGATTCACACACTCCTCCTTTTCTTCTAACATATGAAATTTACAATAGGAATCTTCACAATTGTTTGATTGACTCAGGAGCTTCTTCTAATATAATGCCAATAACAGTTTGTGCTAAGTTGAATATCACTCCTCAAAAATTTGCTGTTCACATTGTGCAACTTGATAGAACCAAAGTTGAAGTCCTTGGGGAAATAAATTCAGTCAATATTTGACTTTCTTTGAATCCAAAAATTAGTCAAATCATTTGTATTTTAGTGGTTGATATTCCATAATTCTATGGATTAATTTTGAGTACAGATTGGTCTGAAAAACTCCATGGATATTTTGCTACAGATTGATCTCACATGTGGTTACCTTATAATGGAAAATCAAATCAAATTCGAGTTTGTTAGTCATCAGTAATTTTTGCTTTTTATAGATGACTAAATGCTTATCCTATATTTCTAAAAACAAAATTCATGAGTATGGTGAGTTTTAGAAATATCACTGCCTTCATTATCCTTAGGATATTTTTTTCACTATTTTACTATCCTATCATGTCATGGTGAGCCTACCACACCCAAAAGACCCATCATGGGCTCATGCCACTCATTGTCAATATATTTTTCCACCTTTGGCCTCAACACTTTTTTTTGCCTTGCCTAAACACCTCGCCCCCACTTGCCACCTAGGATCACCAACCAACCTATCCATTCTTGTATTTCCCAGATACATAAAGCATCGATGGTCTCAAAACTGTCTCTGTAGGCTATTTAGGTAAATCAAGTACATTGGATTGTGGATCTTCAATACTTCAAATCATCAGAAACTCTGTTTTTCATACTTGAGGACCCAACGCCAAGATTTCAGTCAAAGTACAAGCCAAAAACCTCCCACTAGGTCACTAGGGTTTCATAGTTTGTAGGGATGTCCATGATGTTCTAAATCACTGTTTTTATGTGCCAACAAGGTAAATCAAAGAGAAAGAAGGTCAGCACATGATTGTCAAGGATAGATAAAAAATCCTTCAAGGAAAGCCTCCTTGGTCAAGCACAAATTATTCAAAGGACAACTGCCCATTTTGACATTTCTGCAGAAGTGTCAAGGTGGCTATCAAAAAAAAATTAGGTAAGGAAGAGGCCAACTCATCACGAAGGGCATCCACAACAAAGGAGAAGAAACATGCCTATGTTCAAAGAGAATCAGGGTTTTTAGGACTGATTGCCTAAACATTGTTGCCAAGTAGGAAGCCAATGCAAAATACCACAAGGATAGAGGCACATCAACACAACCAAGCATCAATTGAAGATTTTTAGAAGTTTAAAATAAAGAATGGAAAAAGGTGAGGTGAACTAAACAAAAATGAATGAACTTGAAAGGGCTATAGAGAACTTAGAAGACAACACTAATTATTTTTCTCTAACAGCCCTAAAACCTAAAGTTTTGGGAAGGTAGGCAAAGAAGGTAAAATGAAGACTATGAGTCTCCATGATGACAGCAGGCAGAAGGTTGAAGAAGATATCAGAAGCTGACCTCCATGGTTTGCCAAGGTAACAATGTTTCACTGCATCGAAGGGAAAGAATGCAAAGAGTATCAGTGTGAGGGAGGTCAAGTTTTCAAGTGAAGTCAATTGCCTTCAAAGGGTCAAAGGAATAAAAGCATAGTTTTGGGTTACAAGGTAAAAAACACTAACATGAGCATGAATTCACTGTTATGTGACTAAAAGTTGTGAAGCTCAAAAAATGACAAAAAGGGGACAAAAAAAATTGTGTCATGGCACCAGCAACAAATCAGAAGTGGCCAAGAGGAGACATAGAAAACATGATTATTAGTCTTTGTCAAAATTGGACATATCATTGTAAAAAAATCAGTAAGAAGTTAAGAAAACATGTTTTCAGGTCACTTGCCCTCAGAAATTCCAAAAAGGATAAAAACATGTTTTTAGTTTATCAGTGTAAGCAGAAACAGGTTCGACAATGCTAAGACACTAGAGGCTAAAATGGACCTCTTCATTTTTCCAGCAAGCTACCACCAAAGGAAAAGGAGCCACTTTGAAAAGTTTCAAATCACCTGCAAAAACGGTCAAAAGATATTAGTCGAAATGATAAAGTGACAAAAACTTAGCAAAAGTGGGTTTTTGATTTTAATTTATTTTTCAAAGGTATAAAGGCATATCAATTATCATTGTTTAGCTCATTTTCCATTTGCAAGGAGAGAAAGGAGCTTCCAAGAGGAAATTCTGAGTTTTTGAGAAAATCTGGGCCAAGTCACTAGCACAGTGTGAATAACCTGGCACCATGCTCATAGTCCCTGGCACTGTACGAATATCATTCTCCATAGTGCGTTTTTTGCGCTGCGCTGCGCATATACCAGGCGGCGTTGTGCGTATAGCTTGGTGCTGCGCGCAGGCAGACCGACACACATAGGGGCACAACGCTGCACCCACAGGCCAACCCGACACCAGTTTCTTCGCCCGACACTACGCGCACAGAGCACCCGACAGGCCCGACGTTGCACCCAGAGGCCTAATAGGCCTACACATGGGCGACGTTGTGCATAGGAAGACCAGACTCACCCAGATCTACGCTCAGAGGCACATGACAGGCCTGGCATTGCGCTAATGCCATAACTTCTCGAAACTACACAAACATTTTTCACCAGCTCAAGGGAAGCCCTCCAGACTGTTTTGAAAACCCTTCAAGCAAGCTAAAAGTGGTAGGTGGCCTTTTCCTCCTTATCCTACAAGTATTTTTATGATTAGGTGATTAAAAAGTAATTAAACCCTAGTGTTTGCAAGCCCTAGGTATTCTTAACAAGAAATCCTCTGTTTTTGACCTATGAGAAATTGATTGTCATTTGGCACTCGGTCATATACCTCACCTCCATATCACTTATTGGAAAGAACTGCCCACCAGACAAAGTAATTAGGTGATTAAAAATTAATTAAACCCTAGTGTTTGCAAGCCCTAGGTCTTCTTAACAAGCAAACCTCTATTGTTGACCTATGAGGAATTGATTTTCATTTGGCACTCGGTCATATGCCTCACCTCCATTTCACTCCTCTTGCCCAAGTTTGTCCACAAATATCCTTGATCACCATGTCAGGAGTAGAAGACAATAGTAGCAGTGAAAGAGGCCAAGGGCCTATGACGCGAAACCACAAGGGAGGGAAATAGAACAGATTTGAACCACAGAGCATAGTGGATATCACCTCATCTCCCAGGATCATCTCATGTTTTCAGAATCTAGGGTGTTTCCATTTTTGTGAGAGAGTCAAACAAGTGCAAAGCCACCCAGAGCTTACAAGGATTTTCATTCTTAACCTGCACAACAAACAATCAAGCCTTGCAGGGGTGGATTTTGAACTATCAGCAAATGCCATCTCTAATGCTACATGTATACCTTCTGTTGGTGACAAGTGGTTGAAGAAAGAAAAATTGGACATAAGCCATTATGAGCCTTTTTTCAATATTAGGTACAGAGAAGGCTGCAAGGCTAATTTCCCTTTCTCACACCTAAAAAAGAGATTTTCACCCCTGATGAAAGTCATTATGAAGTACTTTACCTGTGAGGGGAGATACTACAGGCTCTATTCCTACCACGTTAGATTTCTCATGCATTTCACAAGGGTCAAGATTCTCAACTTGCCCTACTACCTCTATAAGAGTATGGATAGAATGTCTTCTGTTTTCCAGAGGAGTCCCTCCCAACAAATGCATAGTTTATTTCACCATTCCTTGATCAATATGGTGGTGCCACATCAGCTAGAGAAAAAGGGCATACCCTAAGAAGTGTTCATAGCCCATGAAGTATTCACAAGCCCTCAGCCCCATCATCAACCCAATATACCCTCATCATCCCATCCTCCTCCCTCCACTCCTCCATCACCTCCCACTGACCATAGCTCATCCTCTACACATGTGTCCCCTCCTCAAGGAAACCTCCCTTCCTCCTCTTCTCTTGGTGCATTAGATGAAGAAGGAAGTGGAAATGAAGAATCAAGTGAAAATAATGGTGAAAATGACAATGAGTCAAGCCCAAATAAGGAGGAGGATGATAATGATGAAAGAAATGAAGAAGGTGAGAGTGAAGATGAGTGAACTCAAAATAAGAATGAGGGAAATGATGATTTAAGCCCAATAGAAGCAGAAAACATGGAGATAGATGGCGGTGATGAGTTGAGCCCCAAGAGGTAGATTACATGGAAACAAAGGATGATGAAGAACATGAAGAGGTAGATGATGAATTATAGGTAGATGATGAAGAAGAGGCAGAGGATGATAAAGAACAAGCAGAGGACATGGAAATGGGTGAAGGTGACAATCAGGACAACAGCTCAGATGACCATGCACGCAGTCAAGGCAATGACACTCATGATGAGTGAAGAAAAGGCTGAAGGTGATCATGACAGTCATAGTGACAAAGAAGAAAATGAAAGAGATGATAGTGAAAATGAATTGAATAGGGACACTCAAGAAACAAGCCTCAGTGATGGACAAGACAAAAAAGAGGAAAAAATTCATGACAGTCATGAAGACAATGAAAATAATGAAGGAGATGAAGGGTTTGATAATCAAATTGAAGATCACAATAGTAAAGAGGCAAGCAACTTTGATGAAGGACAAAATGAAAATGCATAAATCAGTGATGAGGATGAGAGTGGTGATGACGTAGAAGACAATGATGAGGAAGAAAATATGATGACTGGTGATACCAATAATAAAGATGAAGAAGTTGATGACAATAGCAAGAATCACATCCATGTTAAAGAAACCAACAAGGACACAATCACACCTCTTTCATTCACATATCAGAGAGGGTCAAGGCTTGTGTTTGCTGTGTCCAAAAGGCAAGGGACCATGCCATCCACCTCAGCTTAGCCAATTGACAAGGGTAAGTAACAAGTAAAAGTAGAAGAGAAAGATCATAAGATTGAAAAAGAGTTTGAAATCATTGAAGTGGACAGTGATGAAGAAAATGAAGCAATGATTTCAAACTTGCTCCTCCAAGACAAAAATGCCCAAATTAGAGACTTGGAGGCAAATTTGGATAGGGCAAGGAATGTCACTCATTTCTATGAAATGGAAAACAAGCAAATGAGTGCCCAACAGGCCATTTATGAGGCCAGAGCTATCAAAGCCCAGAAAGAAGCTCAAAGGGCACAGGTAAAGCTATAAGAATACATGGGCATCTGTGAGGAGAGTGAGGATGAAGAAGGACAGTCTAGGAGGAGACCTAGAACCATGGGGTTGAAGAAGGCATTGGAAAAAGAAAGGGAACAAGAATCAGCCTTAGCAGAACAACTCCCTCTGGATGAGTTGTTGGCCATGGAGATAGCACATGATCGGGAGCCTTGGTTGGAATGAGCCAACATACACTTGGAGGCCAAGTTGGAAATGGAAAATAAGGACCTTGTTCTATAAAGAAAGATGACCAAACATTATGCTCGGAGGAATCTATTTGCAAGGGAAAAACTAAAAAAGGCCCTCATTGAAATTCAAGCACTAAAAGGAGGAAAAGACCAAGAAAAAATTGGAGTCTTGGCACAAGCTTCTCTACAGGTCTCTCAAACCCCATGAGGGAGACATCCACCAATTTTGAAGAAATTTTGACAAGTTTTGGTTTTTTGAGAATTTGAAGGCCTATAAGCGCAACACAACTGGCGCTACGCTTTTCCCTCAGGCATCCTCAGAAGGATAAATTTACATTTTTGAATTTATCATGACTAGTACACTATTCTCACGAAAATGTAGAGTATTTGGAGCATTTTTTAACCCTCAAAAGGTCAAAAAACACCACATTTTTCACCTTTCTGCCTCCTTTTCAGGTTTGGCATTGCGCTCAAAGAATTTTTGGGAATTTAACGTTTTGGACAGGTTACATGTGCTCAATCAAAAAACAAAAGGTATATTTGGAAAGAAGGCTCAGCAAGCTTTCCAATGGGCCATCGCCGAGCAAAATCCGTCATCAGGAAGGTCCCCAAAAATTGGCTACAACAGGACCTATTTTCTGCACAGGATGGCGTTGCGCTTATAGAATTGACTGTGTTTTTGCCCCAAAGTCAACAAAAGACACTCATTTAATGCAAAATCATATTTAGTGTTTTTTGAGGCAAATCACTCTGAAATTAGGTGCAAGAAGTTATTTTGGCATTTAGTTCATGGGATATTTTGTGCCTTGGGCCTTGCATGGTCTCTTAGGCATAAATAACATTTATGACTTGTTTTGACATTTTCAAACCCTAGTTAGGGTTTTTTCCCTCCTTTTCTGAATAAATAGAGCGCGAGGGCTTCATTGTAAAAGGTTGGCATTTGATGGTTTTTGTGAGAAATACATGGTTTTTTTGAGTTTGAAGAAGAAATTGGTGTTGTGGAGTTTGTGAAGGCCTGCTCTGATTGATGATGAAGGAGGATTGCTTGCAGGAACCCTGAGAATGGTTAATGGTGATGTGTCTCTATTTAGTTCTTGTTTTCATGTTTATCATTATGTTAGAATTTCTATATTGCAGTAGAATAGAAAAGTATAGGCTAAGAAATGTTGTTTGAGGCACCTTAGTCCTTCCTGCTGTTTATTGTCTTTACATTTTCTTCTGTTGGGTTAGTTTGAGGAATTATTAGTTGCTTCTTAGGCCCACCCATGCTTGTTTATTCTGTGAATGGTTCAATATAGTAGTTTTCAAATATGTTTTATGGTTAGCCCTGCTTATTTGATGCTATTTAAACTCCGTTTTAGGAATCTCTCTTTGAAGTACTACTTGTTAGGTTTAGCCAAAGAGGCCATGTCCTGATCATGCCCTTTGTCCATGCTTGAGAAGTTTCCTTAAATTTATTTGTAGCTTGATCAATGATGCTTAGGAGTTCCCTCTTCTTTGATTAAAGTTACATGTTATCTTATATGTTTTCTAACCTTGAAGGTGAAACCACTAGAAGTTTGATAAGTTTCTTGCTTTCTATGGTTCACTGAATTGTTCATCTTGAATGCTTGTTTGGTTAAGTGTAATAAAAAATCATTGGTTTGACCTGTCTTATGATTATTTCCTTATGTTGATCAGTATTTGGGACCATCTTGTTTAAAAGTATTTTCTTAAGGATTTTTCACTGCCCTTACACACCTACTATGCTCACAAACTTAATGTTCATTTCATTTCACACATGCCTTAAAGATCCATTTTACCATGCTATATTTTCCCTTTTATGCGTCCTATTTCATTATTGAGATATCCATGACTTTCATAGACTCCATAGCCTAATGAGTTGAATACCTCTTACTCCACCTATTCTACTTGATCATCTTACCCAACCAAAACAAAAAACAAACCCTACACTTAACAACTAGCCTAAAATCAACCATCTAAAGAAAACAAGTTCACATCCTTTGCATACAATAGAGAGAGCCCTCTCTGAGTCTAGGAAGGCTAGGTCCTAGGACTCCAAAAACTGGTCTGATGTTACCCTGTGGATGTGGTCTACCAATCTGCCAAATCATGGGACACCAACATAATGGCGATCATGGTGGGACCTTTTGAGTTAGTGAAAATCTAAGTACTCCTTAGGACTTCAGAAACCCTTATCAAATCTTAGAAACTCAAGTGTTAGCCAAGAGTAGAATCTAACTGTTTCACCATCCTAGCAAAATGATGACTCAACCAGAAGACACTCATAGAAACCTTAGGGCTACATAAAGGAACTCAGAAAACCACAATAGCATCCCTAGATTGGTTTTTCTCAGTTATTGGTGGTGGGCCATAAATACATATCCTTAAAAGCAACAAAAACATCCACCTGGCGACTCCACTAGCCTCCAGTAGGCCTAATACTTCACTAGTTCTCATTAGACTCCCTGGGATTATGTCAAATAAGCCCTAAGAAGTTTAGAAGCCTAGTTATACACTGTGTGATTTTAGCAAACAATAAGAGAGGTCAACGTTCTAAAATTTTTTTATAAAATTTCAGCCTCTCTACATTTTGAATTTGAAATCTAACTTCACAAAGGATCCATACCACATCTCATCCAGACCCAAATACTCCTACTATAGTTGATGAGCTAGAAAATATTTTATGGCAAACTTCCAAGAATGAAGATTCAACTACTGTCAGGACCATTCATAGAGCAAGTTCTGTCCTTGAACACCTTACAGCCTTGCAAGATCCCCAGTTTGACTTGCACCATACAAGGAGCCTTTTCAGAATCAAGTCACAAAGTGGGACTGACCAGACTGACTTTGAGCCCATATATTTGCAGCAGAGTTCCAATAGAGAAGCCTTTCCTTCCACTCCTCCTGAATTTCAAATTATCCATCACTTTAGCTCTTTTCATCCCAAGTCTGCTCAGAATCAGTTTGCTGGTCCAAGTACTTCCACCACACCCATCCATACTTCCACTGTCCAAACCACTTCACTTCATCCTCCACCACCTCTCACAAATCCTCCCCCTGTAAATCCTCCTTGGATTCCATTAGCCCCCATCATGGTAGCTTGGTATGCCCCCCTGGTTTTACCACAACCTCTTGTAACTTTTCCAAATTACTACCAATCCATAATTCCCCACTTTACCGGAGCTGAATCTACCCCTACCCATCAACATGTAGATAAAATAAATGATGCCTTTGCCTACATGGAGTTAGAATAAGAGACCATTAAGATGAGGATATTTTCCCAAAGCTTAGGAGGAGAAACCACAAAATGGTTCAAAAGCTTAACTCCTAACAACATCCATGATCTCCCTTCCCTCTACCAAACTTTCATAAACAAGTGGAAAATCAAGAAAAAACCCCTACAAATCCTCTTAGAATATAACAACCTTAAAATAAATGTGGGGGAAAGTATCCAAGACTATTGCACTAGGTTCAACAGTGTGTACAATGCTCTCGCACCTCACGTGAAACCCCCACAAGGCCTAGCACTGGTAAAATTTCCAGAAGGCTTTGATCCAAACATGGCCTATCAACTAAGAGAGAGAGAACCCCTAACTTTAGAAGACATGCAGAAAGGGGCTATCAGTGTAGAGGCCAACCTGATTGAAAAGAGAGCTAGGATGAGATCAGAAAAAATATTAACCTACAAAGATGAAACCATGCCCTCAACCTCCTCATCTGATTCCAAGATTGAAAATATAGTTAGAAACATGGAGAGAATGATGGAGAGGATAAGCCTAAATGAGAGAATTCCTCCTAGGGAAAACAAAGCAAATTCCCAAAATAAAAATAGGAATCCAATTTTCAGAAGAGACCCTCCCCAAAATAGGCCAAGAGACAATGACTAACAAATCAGGCCTCCTTTCCAAGATAATTATGTAGATGAAGAGGGAAGAGAGACTGAAGAACCTGAAGAAAGCCATGTAAACTTGATAGGTTATGATAATGAGGATGATGTTTTTCTCACCAAAAAAGAACAAGGTTTCTTTCCTCAGATAAAATTGAAACAAACTATGAGGATTCTGAAAACTACCAACTGGGATTTGAAAATTCCATAATGGAAGTCCATAGGCAATATGACCTTAGGAGCAAAAGAAACCAATAAACTTCTAAGAAAAACCAAATAGACACTGTTGTTAGGAAATCCCCTGAAAATACTCCTAAGAGGACAACAGATAGTATCAACACCATGGCTAAGAAAACTGATCCAAAAAAAGAAAAAATCAGCCAGCAAAATAATGACCCAAGCTGCCCTAGTACATCAGCTAGTGGCCCTGAAAAAATTCTGTTGTCTAAAGCCCCAAATCAGAATCAACAAATTAAAAGTTTAGAAAAGTTCATGGCTGATAAAACTGATGTAAATATGCCCAAAGCACAAATACCTTTCAGTTTTGAGGGAGATATTCCAAAATCAAGATAACCATACCTCTCACTGAACTGATAACTCAAGAAGTGTATAGGTCCCAAGTGTTGAAGGTCTTGAACATAGGAAATGATACCGACACTTTGAATTTAACTGATGACAAGCCTGAGTTGATGTTTGGACCTAAAGTAGAAGGAAAATACCATGAAGGAGCCATTCCCCCTTTCTATGTTAGCCTAAACATACATGACAAAATCTTACATAATGCCATGTTGGACTTTGGTGCCTCTCACAACCTCATGCCAAAGGTTGTGATGGAGAGATTAGGCCTGGAAATAACCAAACCTTAAAAAGACCTGTATTCCTTTGATTCAAGCAGAGTCAAGTGTTTGGGCCTAATCAAGGATCTTTGTGTCAATCTGGCACAAATACCTGCTAAAAGCCTAGTCATGGACATAGTAGTGGCAAATATTCCCCCCAATTATGGCATGCTTTTATCCAGATCTTGAGGAGCCAAAATTCAGGGGAACCTTCAACTAGACATGTCCTATGATACCATCCCTGTTTTTCACCAAACAAGGAGATTATACCGAGATTCACACATGAAGTCTATTGTTAGCAGTCAAGAAAGGCCAAACAACACACCTCTTTATTCCATACATCCAGATCTTGATTCATTCATCTTATGTAATTAATAGGACATTGATGAGCAGGTAAATGAAGTTGAAACATATCTAGACATACTACAACAGTCAAACCTACCACTGCATGAAGAGCTCAAAAACCAAAACTCTAGCAGCCCCCAACAACAACATAATTTCCAAACTGAACTTAATTCTATGAAAACTGAAGATAAAATTGCAAAACCAGAACTAAGCTTGAAATCTGAACAAGGTTACTCAAATGAAACACAAAAACCAAAAATAGAACCATTACTGACATCTACTGAGGTTGATATCAAAGAATACAACATAGGCAGCCTAGAAAGACCCAAGATGATTAGATTATCCAGAACTCTATCACTTCACACAACACTGAAATACATAAGACTGTGCAAAGAGTTTGAGTATGATTTTGCATATAGTGATGAAATTTCAAACACTTTTGACACAAACATTGTTCAAAGTATGATTCCTTTGAAGAAAAATTAGAAATATTTGAAACAGATGGTTTCACTAAGAAAGAAAACAAAGGGATGTAGGCTTTATGTAGACTTTAGAGATCTAGGTCGAACTTCCCTGAAGAACAAATACCCTTTTTTCAAAATCAATCATATGTTGCAAAGGGTAAAATGTTCTAACAGGATGTCATTACTGGATAGTGTTTCAGATTACAATCAGGTATCAATACTCTTAACTGATCAGCATAAAGCCATTTTCAAAGCACCTTGGGGCATCTACCTGTATGATCAAATGCCTTCTGGGTTGAAGTGTGCTGAAGCTACCTTCCAAAGATCCATGGCTCCTAATTTGAGCTACTCCATCATGATATACATTGATGACACCATTGTCTGTTTTAAAACTCATAAATACTACCTTGTTCATCTAAGAGAGTTCTTTAACAAAGATGAAGCATAGAAGCAAGAATCAATGAGAAGATACAAAGGAAAACATGACAAGTTTCAGAGTTTGTGGGAAAATCATCACATCATGTGTTCAACTAGAGGTAACAATGCTTTCTTTTTACAAGAGCTAGATGGAGAAGAGATTTTTGGAGGTCCTATCAATGGCAGGACAATCAAGCACTATTTTTGTCAAAATTCCTAGTTTGAGGTCTCATTCATTGTACACAGCATTGCATGATGAGAGATCACCAAAGAACAAAAAAAATAAAAAACATGAAAATAGAAAAAAAGGGCAGACTTGAAAAATAGGTACAACCCCATACCCAAAAAATATTGATACTGAAAGTGTGCAAGCCTAAATGCCACTACTTGTTCAAAAAGAAGATCTTGTTCAGTCATCTAGCCTAATCATGGCTGAACATGTTTTAAATTTATGTTGATAAGTTAGTGAAAGAAAGCTTGTCAAATCATTCAAACTTGACTTGTCAGAAAGAATAGATTAGGAATGAAAGATATTGGTTCCGCATGCTCAAATCTGAACCAAAGAGAAAGATGGGGATGCTTAACAAATGATAGATCACAACCCTCATTTTTTCTAGTTTTGTTCTATACAAAAATAATACTTGTGTGCAGCTTGTTCTAATGCCACAGTCCATGGTAAATCAGATTTCCTAATCCTGGTTTAAACCATGTTTTCAATTTAATGTCAATAGCTTAGAGAATGAAGTCTATAAACAACTTAATCTTGATAATCAGATAGACTAGGTAGAGAATAAAGGAGTTCATTAGCATAATCCAACTCTTGGAAGTAATAAGGGTACAAGTAGATAGTTTGTTTTTTCTTTCAAAAGAAAAGAATGTTAAGGGTTTTCCAGTTCAAGTGCACCCAAGGAAGAAAAAATGTTAGGCAAGTAAGAGGGGTAGGTAGAGATGAAGTTGAAGTAATCTTGTTTCTCAGATTCTTGAGATCACAACTTCAAAGAAGCATCAACAAATCAAAGGAAGAAAAATATGCCCAATGGATGAGGCACTGGTCTTTATAAAACCATGAGATATAAAGTTCTGGACACCTCCTGAAGAGGAGCTTCCCTCCCTAAGTGGAGCCACTATTAGTCATCAATAATTTTTGCTTTTTATAGATGACTAAATGCTTATCCTAGATTTCTAAAAACAAAATTCATGAATATGGTGAGTTTTAGAAATCTGACTGCCTTCATTATCTTAAGATAAAATTTTCACTATTTTACTATCCTATCATGTTATGGTCAGCCTACCACTCCCAGAAGACCCATCATGGGCTCATGCCACTCATTTTCACTATTTTTTGCCACCTTTGGCCTCAACACTCTGTTTTTCCTTGCCTAACCACCCCCCACTTGCCACCTAGGATCACCAACCAACCTACTCATTCTTGTATTTCCCAGATACATCAAGCATTGATGGTCTCAAAACTGTCTTCGTAGGCTCTTTAGATAAATCAAGTACATTGGATTTTGGATCTTCAATACTTCAAATCATCAAAAACTCTGTTTTTCATACTTGAGGGCCCTAAGCCAAGCTTTCAGTCAAAGGACAACCCAAAAACCTCCCACTAGGTCACTAGGGTTTCATAGTTTGTAGGGATGTCCTTGATGTTCTAAATCACTATTTTTATGTGCTAAGAAGGTAAATCAAAGAGAAAGAAGGTCAGCACATGATTGTCCAGGATAGATCAAAAATCCTTCAAGGAAGGCCTCCTTGGTCAAGCACAAATTCTGCAAAGGATAGCTACCCATTTTGACATTTATGCAGAAGTGTCAAGGTGGCTATTAGCAGAAAATTAGGTAAGGTAAGAGGCCAACTCATCACTAAGGGAATCCACAACAAAGGGGAAGCAACATGCCTATGTTCAAAGAGAATCAAGGTTTTTAGGATTGATTGGATAAATAGTGTTGCCAAGCAGGAAGCCAATGCAAAAGACCACAAGGATAGAGGCACATCAACACAACCAAGCATCAATTGAAGATTTTTAGAAGTTGTAAATAAAGAAGGGAAAAAGGTGAGGTGAACTGAACAGAAATGAATGAACCTGAAAGGGCTATAGATAACTTAGAAGACAACACTAATTATTTTTCTCTAACAATCCTAAAACCTAAATTTTTGGGAAGGTAGGCAAAGAAAGTGAAATGAAGACTATGAATCTCCATGATGACAACAGGCGAAAGGTTGAAGAAGATATCAGAAGGTCACCTCCATGGTTTGCCAAGGTAACAGTGCTTCACTGAATCAAAGGGAAATAATGCAAAGATTATCAGTGTGAGGGAGGTCAAGTTTTCAAGTGCAGTCAATTGCCTTCAAAGAGTCAAAGGAATAAAATAATAGTTTTTGTTTAAAAGGTAAAAAAAACTAACATGAGCATGAATTCACTGTTATGTGACTAAAAGTTGTCAAGATCCAAAAATGACAAAAAGGGGACAAAAACAATTGTGTCATGGCACCTGCAACAAATCAGAAGTGGCCAAGAGGAGACACAGCAAACATGATTATTGGTCTTTGTCAAAATTGGACATATCACTGTAAAAAAATCAGTAAGAAGGTAAGAAAACATGTTTTTAGATCACTTGCCCTCAGAAATGCTAAAATGGATAAAAACATATTTTCAGTTTATCAATGCAAGCAGAAATAGGTTCGACAGTGCTAAGACCCTTAAGGATAAAAAGGACCTCTTCATTTTTCCAGCAAGCTACCACCAAAGGAAAAGGAGCCACTTTGAAAAGTTTCGAATCACCTGCAAAAAGGGTCAAAAGATATGAGTCAAAATGATAAAGTGACAAAAATTTAGCAAAAGTGGATTTTTTTATTTTAATTTATTTTTCAAAGGTATGAAGGCATATCAATTATCATTGTTTAGCTCATTTGTCATTTGCAAGGAGAGAAAAGAGCTTCCAGGAGAAAATTATGAGATTTTGTGAAAATATGGGCCAAGTCAATGGCGCTGTGCGAATAGCCTGGCGCTACGCTCACAGACCCTGGCGCTACGCAAATAGCACTCTCCACAGTGCGTTTTTTCACTATGCTGCGCATATACCGGGCGGAGCTGCACGTATAGCCTGGCACTACGCCCAGGCAGACCGACACACACATGGGCACGATGCTGCGCCCACAGGCCAGCTTGACACTTGTTTCTCCACCCAGCGTTGCGCGCATAGAGCACCTAACAGGCTCGATGCTGCGCCCAGAGTCCCGACAGGCCTGCACGCGGGCGACACTGCACACAGCAAGACCCAAATCACCAGTGCTATGCTCAGAGGCACAAGACAGGCACAGAACTGCACTAATGCCAGAACTCCTCCAAACTGCAAATTTTTTTTCCACTAGCTCAAGAGAAGCCCTCCAGACTGTTTTGAAAACCCTGCAAGAAAGCTAAAATTGGTAGGTGGACTTTTCCTCCTTATCCTCCAAGTTTTTGTATGATTAGGTGATTAAAAAGTAATTAAACCCTAATGTTTGCAAGCCCTAGGTCTTCTTAACAAGAAAACCTCTGTTTTTTACCTATGAGAAATTGATTGTCATTTGGCACTCGGTCATATACCTCACCTCCATATCACTCATTTGCAAGAACTGCCCACCATCATTTCCATTTCACTCCTTGTGCCCAATTTTGTCCATAAATAGCCCTAATCACCATGTCAGGAGCAGAAGACAGTAGAAGCAGTGAAAGAGGCCAAGGGCCTATGAGGCCAAACTGCACTACGCTGCGCATATACCGGGTGGCGCTGCATGTATAGCCTGGAATTGCACCCAGGCAGACCGACACACACAGGGGTACGACACTGCGCCCACAGGCTGGCCCGACACCAGTTTCTCCACCCAGCGCTACGCACACAGAGCACCCAACAGGCTCGGTGCTGTGCGCAGAGTCCCGATAGGCCTGCACGCAGGCGACCTACGCACAGCAACACCCGACTCGCCCAGTGCTATGCTCAGAGGCACATGACAGGCGCAGCGCTGCGCTAATTCCAGAACTCCTCCAAACTACACAAAAATTTTCCACCAGCTCAAGGGAAGCCCTCCATACTATTTTCAAAACCCTGCAAGAAAGCTAAAATTGGTAGGTGGCCTTTTCCTCCTTATCCTCCAAGTATTTGTATGATTAGGTGATTAAAAAGTAATTAAACCCTAGTGTTTGCAAGCCCTAGGTATTATTAACAAGAAAACCTCTGTTTTTGACCTATGATAAATTGATTGTCATTTGGCACTTGGTCATATACCTCACCTCCATATCACTCATTTACAAGAACTGTCCACCATAATTTCCATTTCACTCCTCTTGCCCAAGTTTGTCCACAAATAGCCCTAATCACCATGTCAGGAGTAGAAGACAGTAGCAGTGGTGAAAGAGGCCAAGGGCCTATGAGGCCAAAGTGGTGAAAGAGGCCAAGGGCCTATGAGGCCAAACCACAAGGGAGGGAAAGGGAATAGTTTTGAACCACAGAGCACAGTGGATATTACCTCATCTCCTAGGATCCTCTCATGTTTCCAGAATCTAGGGTGTTTCCATTTTTGTGAGAGAGTCAAACAAGTGCACAACCACCTAGAGCTTACAAGGATTTTCAATCTTAACCTGCAGAACAAACAATCAAGCCTTGCAGGGGAGGATTTTAAACTATCAGCATATGCCATCTCTAATGCTACAGGTATACCTGTTATTGGTGACAAGTGGTTTAAGAAAGCAAAATTGGACATAAGCCATTATGAGCCTTCTGTCAAGACTAGGTACAGAGAAGGCTACAAGGCTAATTTCCCTTTCTCACACCTAAAATAGAGATTTTCACCCTTGATGAAAGTCATTATGAAGTACTTTACCTGTGAGGGGAGATACTCCAGGATCTATTCCTACCATGTTAGATTGCTCATGCATTTCACAAGGGTCAAGATGCTCAAATTGCCCTACTACCTGTATAGGAGTATGGACAAAATGTCTTCTGTTGTCTGGAGGAGGAATCCCTCCCAACAAATGCAGAGTTTGATTCACCATTCCTTGATCAAGATGGTGGTGCTACATTAGTTGGAGCAAAAGGGCATACCCTAGGAAGTGTTCATAGCCCAAGAAGTATTCACAAGCCCTCAGCCCCATCATCAACCCAATCTACCCTCATCATCCCATCCTCCTCCCTCCACTCCTCCATCACCTCCCACTGACCATAGCTCATCCTCTACACATGTGTCCCCTCCTCAAGGAAACCTCCCTTCCTCCTCTTCTCCTGGTGCATCAGATGAAGAAGGAAGTGGAAATTAAGAATCAAGTGAAAATAAGGGTGAAAATGACAATGAGTTAAGCCCAAATAAGGAGGAGGATGATAATGATGAACAAAATGAAGAAGGTGAGAGTGAAGATGAGTTAACTCAAAATAAGGATGAGGGAAATTATGATTTAAGCCCGCTAGAAGAAGAAAATATGGAGATAGATGGTGGTGATGAGTTGAGCCCATAAGAGGCAGATTACATGGAAACAAAGGATGATGAAGAACAAGAAGAGGACATGGAAATGGGTGAAGGTGAAAATCAGGAAAACAACTCAGATGACCATGCAGGCAGTCAAGGCAATGACACTCATGGTGAGAAAAATGAAGAAAAGGTTGAAGGTGATCATGACAATCATAGTGAAAAAGAAGAAAATGAAAGAGATGATAGTGAAAATGAATTGAACAGGGAGACCCAAGAAATAAGCCTCAATGATGGACAAGACAACAAATAGGAAAGCATTCATGAAAGTTACGACAATAGTCATGACAGTCATGAATACAATGAAAATAATGAAGGAGATTAAGGGGCTGATAATCAAATTAAAGATCACAGCAGTAAAGAGGCAAGCAGATTTGATGAAGGACAAAATGACTATGCAGAAATCAATGAAGAGGATGAGAGTGGTGATGATGTAGAAGAAAATGATGAGGCAGAAAATATGATGACTGGTGATACAAATAATGAAGATGAAGAAGTTGATAACAACAACAAGGATCACAGCCATGTTAAAGACACCAACAAGGCCACAATCACACCTCTTTCATTCACATATCAGAGAGGGTCAAGGCTTGTGTTTGCTGCGTCCAAAAGGCAAGGGACCATGCCATCCACCTCAGCTCAACCACTTGACAAGGGTAAGTAACAGGTAAAAGTAGAAGAGGAAGATCATAAGATTAAAAAAGAGTTTGAAATCATTCAAGTGGACAGTGATGAAGGAAATGAAGCAAGGATTTGAAACTTCCTCCTCCAAGGAAAAAATGCCCAAATCAGAGACTTGGAAGCAAATTTGGATAGGGCAAGGAATGTCATTCATTTCTATGAAATGGAAAACAAGAAAATGAGTGCCCAATAGGCCATTTATGAGGCTAGAGCTATCAAAGCCTGAAAATAATCTCAAAGGGCATAAGTAAATCTAGAAGAATACATGGGCATCTATGAGGAGAGTGAGGATGAAGAAGGACAGTCTAGGAGGAGACCTAGAACCATGGGGTTGAAGAAGGCATTAGAAAAAGAAAGGGAACAAGAATAAGCCTTAGCAGAAAAAATCCCTTTGGATGAGTTTTTGGCCATGTAGATAGCACATGATAGGGAGCCTTGGTTGGAAAGATCCAACATACACTTGGAGGCCATGTTGGAAAGGGAAAATAAGGACCTTGATCTACAAAGAAAGATGATGAAACATTATGCCCAGAGGAATCTAGTTGTAAGGGAAAAACTCACAAAGGCCCTCATTGAAATTCAAGCACTAAAAGGAGGAAAAGACCAAGAAAACCTTGGATTATTGGCACACGATTCTCTATAGCTCTCTCAAACCCCATGAGGGAAACATCCACCAATTTTGAAGAAATTTTGACAAGTTTTGGTTTTTTGAGAATTTGAAGGCTTATATGCACTGCGCCACTGGTGCTACGCTTTTCCCTTAGGCATCCTCAGAGGGATAAATTTACATTTTTGATTTTCTCATAACTAGTACACTGTTCTCACCCAATTTCAGATCATTTGGAGCATTTTTGACCCCTCAAAAGGTCAAAAAACACCTTTCTGCAAACTATAACAAATTTTTTGTGTAGAATTTCATTTTGCGATAAAAATAAAAGTTGTGAGAAATTTTGTTAGCTTTCTATTACTTATTTTTTGAAATTTTTTTATGCAGATTTGATATGTCAACTTAGCGATTCTTTGAGTGTGTGTTTCTTAACAATCAAAGGATTCATAAGAAGTCATGTTATGTCGCAATGCTGTATTCATTGAAAATTTGTGTTTTTGAAAAAACAAAATGTGTTACAACAATCTAGACAGAGTCTACTTTGTTTTCATCATATTTACAAAGCCAATGGATGCATAGCATAATTACTAGAATTTTTTGAAGTGGTCCAATACGAAAAACTGCGTATTTTGGATATGTTTTGCGTGGCAAGAAATTTCTTAACATATAAGTTATAAACTAAAAATCTAAAAGCTACCCATTAGAGTCGACGGACCAATGTAATGCCCCATAATTTTTTCAATTTTTTTTACAATGTATTTTGGGAGATACAAAATTTTGATTTTACTGAATCACGACGACCCTCAGAAATTGTTTGCACCTATTTTATTAGAAAAATAATTAAAATTAATAAACGTTTATGAAATTCCATAAAAGTTATATTTCTTGAAAGTAGATTCAATTCTGAAAATGCTTGTCTTGGTTCCGACAATTAATTAACAACTTTTCATGGAGTTTAATCAGTCCAAAGTTGCAGAACCGTTTTCAGAGCCTGCTTTTGCGTAATTGGTGACGCGTTAGTTCGGCCGAACTTTTAGTCCAAGTTCGGCCGAACTATGTTTTCCGTTTATGAGTCGCTAAATCTAACGTCTTAATAGTTCGGCCGAACTTCTTCTGAACAGTTCGGCCGAACTATTGTGTAACTCTCCGTCGGCTGGAAAGTTTTGTGGAGCCCCCTACAAAAAACTCATTTCGCGTCAATATAAATTGCCGCGAAATGATTCACAAATTTCACACAATTCGCACTTCATCTCATTTTACAAAGACTTGGTTTGTGTTCAAAAACTTTTCTTCAAAGTTTGGGTTTAAAGAATTTTTTGGAAGACATTTTTTGGAGGCGGCGTGATTTTTCTTGGAGGTATGTACGTGTTTTGTGTTGAAATAAATCTTTTGAGCTTCTTTGTTCAAAAACTTTTCTTCAAAGTTTGGGTTTAAAGAATTGGGTTTAAGAGCATTTCTTGGAAGAAAATTGATTTTACAATTTTGGATTTAAAGAATTTTTTTGGAAGACATTTCTTGGAGGTGGCGTGATTTTTCTTGGAGGTATGTACGTGTTTTGTGTTTTTTAAAGTGTGTGTTTTGGATTGGATTACGTATTTTTTACAAAAAATTTACACTGAATTTTTTTTTAAATTTTTTAAAATTAAATCTTTTGTGATATTTTTTGTAATTGAGTTATTGTCTAATTTTTTGAAGGAAATTTTTTGAACTTCATACCCTATTATCATGGGAAATCGAAGAACTTGTGCGAGAAAATATGATCGAAAAAGAGACCCCGAGGCACGTAGAGAAGAGACGAGACAATATCGCAAAAGAAAGTTAGAAGCCCTCTCAAATATTGAAGAGGAAAATCAACTTCAAGCAGAAATTGAAGCAGGTATGTAAATGTAAATATTATGATCTATTGATATATATTTAAAATTTTTCTAATGTAAAATGTGAAGCTTAATTTTTATTTGATGACCTAGTTTGAAAAATATTTTGTTTGATGTAAACAGACAGAGATACTCCTCAAAATATTGAAGAAGAAAATCAATCTCAAGCAGAAATTGAAGCAGGTATGTAAATGTAAATATTATGATCTATTAATATATTTTTAAAGTTTTCCCAATGTAAAATGTGAAGCTTAATTTTTATTTGATGGACTAGTTTGAAAAATATTTTGTTTAATGTAAACAGACAGAGATACTCCTCAAAATATTGAAGAAGAAAATCAACCTCAAGCAGAAATTGAATCGGGTATGTAAATATAAATATTATGATCTAATGATATATTTAAAATTTTCCTAATATTTATTGACATATTTATTAATTTAGTTATTTATTGAATATGTACTATTTTTTCGAATATGTACAGATGAAATCACTATCAATAATGAGATGTTAGAAAATGTCGACACTCACACATATGGAGATAAAAAACCTGACCATGTTATACGATATCGTGTCGATAGAATTTTTGAAAAGTATTTAAAAAATGAGCAAGTGACAGTTCAAGCTCAAATATTGAAAGGTCTCCTATCATCAAGGAAATTAAAAGAAGCGACGACACTATTGGGTATTCGAAAATCAACCAAAGATAAAAAAATGAAAGAAGAGGTGATAAAAAATATGAGTAGTGCTATAGAGTCAATTAAGAGATCTAGAGATAAGGATGTTTCAAATATACGTAGAGGAATACAGATGGCAATGGTTTCACCAAGTACTCAAGAGAATCGTTTGATAACATCTATGGCACGAGCGCTGGGAACCTCGCGAAAAACTCTGCACAAACATCGAACATTTTGACTGCAAATATATGTAAATGATGAACTCGCTTGTTGGAGAGCTATTTGTAGGCAACCATACAAAGATAGACTTGGAGAAGATGTTAAAAAAATAATATATGAATATTTGAAGAACAATTCGCGTGTTTCACCGACTGCAAGACATGTGATGCGAAGAAGAATAGCATGGAATCAATACGAAGAACATGAAAAACATCTCTTGGAAACCACTCAAATAGATTTATTCAACAAGTTCAAAGAAGAGAATCGTCAAATTCATGTTTCACTTAGTGCTTTTGTTCAACAAAAACCATGGTATGTAAAACCTATCACCGTACGCGACACTTGTTGTTGCCATTATCATGTGGAATTTGAGTTATATTATGACACATTCCTTGATTTCGGTAGAACATTATGGAAGGATTCACCTCCTCCTTCCACTATCCGCGAATTCATATCTCAAATTCTATGTGAAAGAGAAAGAGATGAACTATTTTACAAGAAGAAATGTGTTGGTGGTAAAAAAATGCGATGATTGTGGAAATTTGACTAAATTTCAAAGCAAATATCGTATTGATATAAATGATCAATCATTGTCCAACATGAAAGTGAAATGGAAGAGATATGAATATATCGGTACATTGATTCAAGGTGCAGATAGTGTTAAAAGAATCGAATTACAAGAAGACGAAATTTTTCTGATACACTTTTTGAGAAAGTTTGAGGCAGAAATTTACAAATACACCAAGCATTCCCATAGAGCTCGATGGCAAGACTTGCAATTCAAAAAATCTCGTGAAGTTTTTCCACCAGGGACCATTTTGTCAGTGATTGATTTTGCAGAAAGCTACACATTTGTTCCACAAAAAGAAATTCAGAGTGAATACTATCACTCTGACCAAGTCTCCATGCTCGTCCATATTATATATAGACATGCTGAACAAAATGTTGATCATATAGAAAGCACGAGTGAAAATCGACATATCATTAAAGAATATCACTTTTATATCAGTGACGATCGTACACATGATACATGTTTTGTACAACATTGTTTTGGAAGAATTTATGATTCATTGAAAAGTCGTGGAATAACATTCAATGAACATTGGATATGGTCAGACGGATGCGTAGGTCAATTCAAATCTGCATGATCATTTTTTTGGTTGTGTTGTCTTCATAAGAAAACCTGCATTAAACATTGTTGGAATTTCTTTGAGACTGGCCATGGAAAAGGAGAACATGACGGTGCAGGAGCATGCATAAAACGAGTACTTCGAAGATATCAAATGAACCACTTTGCACGCCGACTTGTGAACGTTGAAGAAGTTGTTCAATGGTGCAAAATTGCTCTAAGCCATGAGATTAACCCATCAAGAGAAGTGCGAAGGTACATTCAATTTAATTTATATTGGAAATCTAATTTTAAACATTGTACATTTATCATGCAATGATTATTTTTAATTGTATTTTGATATCATATTTACAAATTCTTTTTCTAATTTTCCATATAAAGGTTTTTCTGGCATATTGGAATCGGAGATGTAGATAGATCAATTGGAAATGACGTTGAAACAATAAAAGGGACTCGAAAATTGCATTCAATTCAAACAAAGTTGTCCACAAATGTGTTTGCATTGGATAAAAGAAAATATTCTTGTTTTTGTGATGTTTGCATAGACAACAAAAAATCCAATGACGTTTGTGAAAACAAAATGTATGTGAACGATTGGAAACATACAGAGCTAAATACAAAGGGAAAAATGTCTGTTGCAATGTTTGAAGAAATGAAATCAGAGGAAACTACAATATCATCCGATGGTGATCGAGTTTTTGATCTTGTTAGAGAAGGTAACATTTGAATTACTTTCTAATGATTTAAAGATCTAGAAATAAATTTAAATATGCATAATTAAATGTTAAATTTATTTTATTGTGGAGGTGATGTTTTTGCTGTAATTGCACCTATTGACAATGATGAAAATGTGAAGTATTATTTGATGCGTTGCACTGAACGAAAAATGAAATTATTACAAGACTATAATGATCACGGATTTCAGTATGACAAAGGGTCTATTATACTGAAAGGTTATTTTTTCAAACAAACTCGTCAAAGTGGAGACTTTTTTTACTTTGAAGACTATGAACCTGATTCCATAAGTTGTCAATATAGTCACTTGGTGTGTGCAGCACGCATCAAGTTGATAGAAGTTCAATCAAAGAAAAAATCGAAAATTAAGAAATGGAAAATGTCAAAATCCGATCATGAACGGATTATTGAGGATGGAATTCCATTAGAATTTTTTTTGAGTGAAGTGTCCAACAATTTATTATCTTTGGATTAAATATGTTTTAGAACTTCCAGTACTCAACTAAAAATTGAGCTGCTTATGTTATTTTTGGTTTGCACATGTTACAAATTGTTTGGGTACAAGCACGTGCTCTAGTATCAACTGAAAGTAGTTTTTTCTATACATGTGCATTGATGAAAAATGTTATATGTATTGGATATATATATGTATATATTCTAGAATGAAATTAATTGTTCTTGTATATTAATTGTTCTTGTATATCAGTAACCGACCATATGGTACAAATTATTTCACTTTATTTTGTAAGGTCGGATTCGGTCCCCATATGGCCTAGCCTCCAAGGGACGAGATAACAAGTGGTTGTCCCCACTTGCCCGAATCTTAGCTTTTAAACTTACATGAGTACAATTTTACTGTTTATGTCAGGCATCTTACATGATGTCCTAGCCAAAGATAGATTCTCTTTGTTTCAAGTTTCCGGTAAAAGTTGTCACCGAATGACCTGCTCGAACTCTTGTAGTAAACACCATACCTTATCTCTCTTTCTCTCCAATATTATTAGGTTTAATTATTATAACACAAAAATCGTTCTACATTGTCAATAATTTTTTGCGCTTACACTGAAATCAATGAACACTATTAATCCAATGACTTTACAAGTAATGTACCATCATACATGCAATTATATCAAATTAGAAATCAACATATAAAATGAAATCAATGGGGATTGTCTTGTTACAAGTAACATAATTTCAATTTACCATATGTGCAAATGTAGGTTGAAACCATCCAAAACTTTAAGTTTTAAAACCCTTTTGATTATATATTGTGCAACATTAAAACATTAAACATTTAAAGTTCATTGAATATCACATGCAAAATGTAGATTGAAACCATCCAAAACTCGAGTTTTAAAAACTTCACATGCCATGCCAATTATAATTCAACTATCCAACAAAAACATTTAACAAATTAAATATCACATGCCAAAGTTGTTTCAAGTTTCCGGTAAAAGTTGTCACCGAATGATCTACTAGGATATTATAAATACTAACTTTGTAAGATCATTTGGCATTCGGAAAAATTCGAAAGTCTTAGACTGTCAATCAATTTAAAGTATCATTCACCCTAGGGAGTGTAAAATATTCAATGTAGGTTGGTGACAATGCTCACTCCTAGCTTGAAGCAGCGCCGATGACCAATTCTTTAATGAATTCCAATGCACTAGACCAAAGTTGGTTCAACCTACTTGGTTTTTCACCCAAGAAATTCCAAGGATGGACTATCTGGACAAACTGTTGAAATTGAAAAGCTTGACATGGAGATACGACAAGGTGAACAAAGACTTCAAGAACTCTTTATGGAAAGGGCTCACTTGAAGGAAAGAAGCACCACGTTGCAGGCTAAAGTCAAGAACATGGAAGATAAGATCAAGAGGGACTTTCTTGATCCGAAACCATTGGTTTGAAGAAAGAAAATGCATGTGTTGGCACACTTGGAAAAGAAGAAGACCACACTATGAGGATTGGTGCACTTCGTTTGGAAGAAGTCAATATATGTCGTATTGGAGCAATTAGACAGAATTCGAAAAGGAAAGAGCTTGAACCAATTCAAGCAGACCCAGGATCGGATTGTTCTATGGAGCTTCATGAGAAGAGATATGTGAAAAGGACTGTTAAGCCAAGGGCTAGTTCGAAAGACATATTGGAAGAGGAAATGATGAAGAAGATTGCGGAAGTAAAGCGCAAGAAAAGGAGGAGGAATGCTGATGAAATTTCCTTGGACTTGAGATTCGTGTCTACAACCGTACATGGGAAAAAGTTCTCTGCTTTGATAGACACGGGGGCTACCCATAGCTTCCTAAGTCGAAAGGCAGCTTCATCTCTTAGAAAGAGGAAGGCTAGCATCGAGAAAGAGTTGAGTGCTTTCAAGGCAGTCAATTCGAGGATGAAAGCAGTGACTAGTGTCATGAAAGGCACACATGTGAGAGTAGGGTCATAGTTTGGAAAGATAGACTTAAGAGTCATTGACATGGATGATCATTCTATGGTGTTGGGACGAGACTTCATGGTTGCAGCACAAGCCATACCAATGATGGACCGAGACAGTCTCTTAATTCTTGTGATCAATCTTAAACTATTTTCTGAACTTCTATTCTTATTGTCACCCTTATTAGTTTTGTCATCTTTCCGTATCGATTATATTAAAAAGAAAGTATAAATCATAAATCATAAACCATTTAAATATTTAGCTCGAACTCCTGTAGTAAACACCATACCTCAAGTCTCTCTTGCTCTCCAATATTATTAGGTTTAATTATTATAACACAAAAATCGTTCTACATTTTCAATAATTTTTTGCGCTTACACTGAAATCAATGAACATTATTAATCCAATGACTTTACAAGTAATGTACCATCATACATGCAATTATATCAAATCAGAAATCAACACATAGGTACAAACCATTTAAATATTTAGCTCGAACTCTTGTAGTAAACACCATACCTCAAGTCTCTCTTGCTCTCCAATATTATTAGGTTTAATTATTATAACACAAAAATCATTCTACATTGTCAATAATTTTTTGCGCTTACACTGAAATCAATGAACACTATTAATCCAATGACTTTACAAGTAATGTACCATCATACACATGCAATTATATCAAATCAGAAATCAACATATAATACATAATGAAATCAATGCGGATTGTTTTGTTACAAGTAACATTTCAATTTACCACATGTGCAAATGTAGGTTCACATTCTATCATTCATGTAGTTTTAAAAACTTCAGATGCCATGCCAATTATAATTCAACTATCCAAAAAAAACATTTAACATTAAATATCACATGCCATGCCAATTATAATTTAGCTATCCAACAAAAACATTTAACATTAAATATCACATGTCAAATGTAATTCAGATGACAACATTACTTCACATTCACATGCCAAAAGTACTAAAACCATCCAAAAATTAAATAAAACAAATTATATAATAACATTGTAATAAAATATGTCCAAAAATTGTAAATCTCACTTGAGTATCAAACTGTATAAAGTTTAACAAATTTTAAAACCATCTAAATTTTGAAATCAAATCTACTGTAAATCTTGTCCATCAAATGGAGGATCTAGCGTCTGGGTCTCGGGTAGCGCCCTATACTGTGAATAGGAAACCTACATACACAATGCACATGTACTTGAACATTAAAATTTGAAGTTTTAAAAATGAATGAGAATATATATATCTAGAACTTCATGTAAAAAATAGAATATAACAAAAAAATCATGCAATACCTCGTAAGGTTCCCTCTCCATTTGATGAACAGGTTCTGCCATAGAAACATTTGCAGTGGTAAAATGTACAATATACATGTACAGTTAAATATAAATATATATATATACATAAATAATTTATATAAATTAAAAAATTTCAAATGAAAATGCACGTGTACATATATAAACTTATTTTCAATAATATTAAAAAAAGAACTAAAGACAACTTGTTCAAATGCTGTGGATGTTCCTATCTCCGTCGCTAGAGTCCTTGGATTAAAAAAATCTTCTATACGAACCTAAATTCAAAATTTTTTAAATAACTCAAAATATAGATCTCTCTCTCTATATATCTCAATTTTTAATGGAACTTTTTGAGGTAACATAAATTTTGAACTTGTGAAAAATTGTCTATACTTGTACATCTCCCAATGAAGTAGAAGGTATATCTCCTAAGGAAGAAGAAGGTACCGCCATCCCAAAAACATCAGACGAAATCGGTACCTGTTAAAACATTTTATCAAATTATATATATACATACATGTACATGTGTGGCAACAATTATTTATTTTAGAGTCACTTAAAAAACACTAACATGTGCCAACATATCATGATGGTCAGACCCATCTGCATCGTTTGAACCAGAGGTCCCGAACGTAATATTAACATTTTCATCACTTATCATGTCTGAGAACTGCAAATGGTGTTTTAACATATAATCATACATTTTTGTTAGATTAATGTACACATACAAATAAATGTATACATGTACATACACATGTATTTATTACAAATTGTACACATGTATATGTAAAAATAATTTCAAACCCTAAGGTCACTAACACATACCGTTCCGGTGCCCTCTTCCTCATGAAAAATTAGGTCTTGCGGACCATTGCGACAATTTATTGCATATGTTCGGAGATCTTCAACATTCATGTTGTAAATCTCCTCATCTGTACGATAAACAAAATTGGCACGTGCATTTTCACGTGCTCTTTGTCGATTTAAACAAATATCGACTCCACTCAATCCGCTATGAACATTGTCAATCATAACATCTCTTGCTTCACGACTTATTTGAGAAGTCACATCCATCTCTGATCGCAGGGTTTTGACTCGAAACGGTCGACTCACCAATGGCGGCTCAGGGCGAGGCAACTCCACATCTTGCTTAGCGCCCTTACGTTGATATAATCGACCTCTCCCCGGGCCAAAAATTTCTGAAGGAAGGTCATTGTAGTCTGGTTTCATATCCAAAAAAAATTCTGCATAAAACATTTGTGCAAAATAAACAAGAACCTCATCATTCCATGGAAGCCTTCCAAAGGCCGCAAGATGTTGATCATACAAATATTTTTCTTTGTCTGGGTGCTTGAAATACTGCACCTTCAACATTTTTCTTTTTGGCCCTTCCTTATAATTAAACATTGACTTAGCATCATCTCTTGAAACTTTTTGTTTTATGTCCTGCCATTTATCGGGACCTATCACTGTTTCTTTTCTCTTTCTCATCAGTTCTACAAACGAATTAGTCGTTGGCCCCAAATTTTTGTACACTTTTACCATTTCACTCAATGAATGTGTAACTATTTCAAGGCTTTGTCTACTCTCAGCAGGTAGAGACAAAGCCTCGAGATCTCTTTGCAATTTTGCATGAAGGCTTTGACACCTTTGTAAGGTGCATTCCGCCATGTTCTTTTCCCATGGTATATCAGTAATCTCAACCAGATAAGTTGTGCTGGGTTGATAGCCTTCTTCTACAATGTAGTGCGCTGCCCTGCATCTATTTTGACCACTGGCTCGAACATTTTCAGCCTCTGCATCAATATATATAAAATTTCGTATATTAGAAAAAACACGTGTAAAAAAAGTTGTACAAATTTAATGAAAAAATATTGAAATTGATGGCAACCTTGATGTTGTTGGTTAACATTATCTCCAACATGACCCTGCTGAGAACCAACCCCAGAATGACGCTGCTGAGAACTAGACCCACAGTGACCCTGTTGAGAACCAGTGACCATTGATTGGCCTTCGGGGGAATAAATATCACCCCCTTCTCGCAACCTGCTACCACTCGTCCCTCGACCGATTGAACCTTGGCCATGCTCCATGGATGGAGTAGAAACCCTTCTCCTCTTGCCTCCTAAAAATTAAAATATGAAACTTATTAACAACTAATTTCACTCACAAAGTTAATAAAAAAATCAATTCCATATGTACACACATGTATGGAGATTTACGATTATATTTAAATACCGTGAACATCCTCCGATCCCTGAACCTCCATATGGGATTCGGCTGATATTTGTCTTTCATCCTCCATGATATATATCTATTGGTCGACATTCAAAAAATAAATTTCAAAAAATCAATTTGTAATTTAGTGTACACAAATTATGTAGAACACAACTTTCAAAGCAATAATTGATCATGTGTGAAACAAAATTTAATCGAAAAATATATTATAAAAATGATAAATTCACCAAATTGCGCTTTACATGGTGGGAGCACACTTGGTATAAAATTTACTACTTATACACTTTAGTTTGTGGGAGAAATGACACATGTACATAGTTTACCTTAAAGTTGTTGTGTTTTACGGATATTAAAATGAAGAACTTCTATTTAGATCCATTCCAGAGATTGACTGTAGGGGCATTTACTAGATATGCCACCTTTCATAAAAGATGAGATCCAGAGGCTACCTGGCCCTTTACAGACTCTGCCTATAGAACTTGTAGAAGTAAACACTAGAGGCATTAACAATATCAAAGCACGTTTTCATGCTCAGACATGGGAATGTGTCTCTTTCCCTACGCAAAAAAATAGTTCAAGGTAGTTAATCTTCATAGACATGTCATCAAGCAAGTCAATGTGATCATCCCCAACTTACTTTTTATGAAATTAGGCTTGGAATCCTCTACAACTTGGTGGATGGAGTTGAATGGGAACTAGGTTGAAAGGCCTTTACAAAATACATGCTAGTGAATAACACTTACTAGGTTATGCCAACAAATAAAGTGGGAGAAATGTTTTCTCCTCGAGGTTGTCCTATTGGGTGTGTAATACCAACTTCACACATTTCCTCACAGGTTTCTCTCTTAGGTTACAAATGTCTAGAGATATATGTATGTGTTTGTTTCATTATGTTCTCTATTTCTTACGTTGTGTTTCATTATGTTTTATATTTCTTACATTTCTTCCCTCCTATTTTTCTTTCCAATCAAACCCTTAAGCTTAAACTTATGTAGTTTGTCAATTTTTATCATATATTTTTTGGTAAGGGTAAATGTTTTTTATCTATAGTACAAGTCATGAGTTCCCCAATTTTACCTTATATGTAAAGCATGATTCTAGGATTACTACAATTTGTACTTGGTTTTTATTGTGATGATGCCCTGTCTCAATCTAGACATAAGTGATGATGGTCTTCTCCAAATCAACTCATGTATCCTCATTAAATTTATACAAACATTTCAAATTCATATTTTCTTTCATAAAATTCTAGGAATATTAGAAGAATCAGTAAAAAGTGAGACAACCATCTCAATATGCCCCCCATAATTCATTTTATAAAAGATAAATTTGTAAAATCCCTTTCAGTAGTTGTTATTAATTAATTAAAAAACATAATATATAATAAAAAATTGACAAATAAATTTTTTGATGAAAATGTGCTATATGAAAGTAAAGGTTTAAAGGAAAACATGTACAAGGCATAGTTGAGCCAAATTATTATCTATTTATTGAACTAGAAAGGACATATAATTATTACACAAGTTTAATTTACATTCAAATGCTTCTTTGATTTATCTCATATAGCTTAATGTAATGCTAGATATATAATTTAAGTTGAAGGCCCATGAGATAAATATGACTTCTATGTGACATTTGTATTGAATCATATATTTGTTGTGTTATATGAACATAATTGGTGCGCATATCTAAAGAGTCCAAATGCTCATTCAAGACCATATATGTAATCCTCATCTAACTTAGCCAGGGACTTGCAATACTATATTTGAGTTGGCTAGCTCCATTTCAAGATATTATGGTTATCCAAGAGGGGATATAAAAAATGAAAAGAAGGATGTTGTTGTAGGTTATCCAAGTCGGACATAGAACCAGTGGAGAAACCTAAGGAAAACCTATGTTTCCAGGTCAAACCTTTGTAGAGGTTCCAGTACCTGAGAGTAAAATCCAATTTGGGGCTGTTAAATTCTAACTGTACTGGTAATTGTGCTAGGGGGGAGAAATAGGATGTAATTTCCTCTTCTCACGGTTGGGAGTCTTGTTTTTCATGTAGATTCAACCAAACATATTGTACATATTAAATGAGGACATAATTATTACACATTTTTAATTTACATTCAAATGCTTCTTTGATTTATCTCCTATAGCTTAATGTATCATGCTAGATATATAATTTAAGTTGAAGGCCCATGAGATAAATATGACTTCTATGTGACATTTGTATTGAATCATCTATTTGTTGTGTTATATGAACATAATTGGTATGAATATCTAATTTACATTACTTTAATATGTCATTCTTCTTTAATTTATCTTTTATAGATGACCTGAGCATCCCTTTTTAATTTAGATCCCTTTTGACTTCGAATATGTGGGCAATATTCATCTGCATATTTTTCTATCATAAAGCAGTGAGTAAAATTGTATTCCATTTGTGTCAATGTTAAGGTTAAGCACATGGATTAAAGTTTTATATATTAAAAGAGGAGGCTATGTATTACATATGGTCTTGAATGAGCTTTGGACTTTTTAGATATATATCTAAAGAGTCCAAATGCTCATTCAAGACCATATGTAATCCTCATCTAACTTAGCCAGGGATCTGCAATACTATATTTGAGTTGGCTAGCTCCATTTCAAGATATTATGGTTATCCAAGAGGGGATATAAAAAATGAAAAGAAGAATGTTGTTGTAGGTTATCCAAGTCAGACATAGAACCAGTGGAGAAACCTAAGGAAAACCTATGTTTCAAGGTCGAACCTTTGTAGAGGTTACAGTACCTGAGAGTAAAATCATTAAATCTATATGGAAGGCAAGAAGGATTATATCCCCTTAAGCTTAAGCTTATGTAGTTTATCAATTTTTATCATATATTTTTTGGTAAGGGTAAATGTTTTTTTTATCTATAGTACAAGTCATGAGTTCCCCAATTTTACCTTATGTAAAGCATGATTCTAGGATTACTACAATTTGTACTTGGTTTTTTAAGAATATATCAAATAAAGTTTTTGAGAAGCAAATATGGCTTGTTCCTCAACAACATCCCTGAACATGGACACATCCTTGACTATCTAAGGACATAATGATCGAATGAACCATTTACAAAAGATATCATCAGGGAGTTTGGTTTGTATTAACCCCTTGCGACATCACCAGTCATGGATGTGATTAGAAATCAGTATGGCATCATCTTGTTTTAAATTAGAAAAGAGATCAAAATCGATGCCATACCTCATCGGTAAGTAAAAATGAGTTAAAGGAGTTTGAGCTAACGACGAAAAATTAATGTAATGTTTTTTGTCTAATTCAATATACATTTAGCATCATCTCCAGTTAAGGTGCATTAGAACAGACGTAGTTTAATGGAATCATCCACGAAATAATTTTATGACCACCACAGATGATAGGTGGTAATGCACATTAATGGATTTCTCTAGAATTCCCTTCAAATTTGGGGATATTGGAAGGCAACTTGGAAGGTATGGGTGGCCACCAAGGATCATGATGAATGGGGTCATTAGTTAAATTCTCCAAATTTGAAATAAAAATGGAGGATAAGAAAGGATTATGAATTTGACTAAATATGATATAGGAGGATGATCACCTTGAACAACAGTGAGGTCCCCCCATATACTAATTCTAAGGATTAGGAATAGCAGGTTAGGAAAAACTTGAAGTAAAAATAATTGATCCTATAGGATAACTAGAGTTAACTACCATAGATGGTGAAGATAAAGAAGTAGGCATAGGAACACTAGGAAAATTTGTAATATCCATATAAGATATCAGTCAAATGTCCCAAGAATATGTGAGAGGTGTCAATTGAGGTGTAGCTCCTACCACGTTTAATGGTGGCAATGATGACATATCAACAGAAACTTCAGATGCAGAGGGCAAAGAGGAACTAACATCCTTCATTGGTAAAATAGGAATTTAAGTGTAAGTAGGTGTAGTATTGTCTGGGTTTAGCCACAGTAACTATAGTTCTAATGGATCAGTCAAAAGTGGATTTACAATAGAGCCATAATTGTTCACCAATGTTTCGATGGAAACCAAATCACTACAAGGAGGACTAGGTATAGAATCCATAATTATATTTTTGTCTAAGTCTTGGGTAGTGACAGGATCTATCCGAGCAAGAGATAAAATTCCACCTTGTTCAAGAGGAAAACTAACGATATTGGCAATTAAAATAAATAAATTTGGCACTTAGAATTTCCATAACACTTATAACCCCATCCTTACAATTTTTATAATTTCCATGATGAGACATTTGAATTTCCTTCCCCATATTTCTTGTTAATGATCATAACCTTAAAATGGCTAGTATTGGTTTGTTATCATCATCTCAAAATGACCTGGCAGATGAAAATTTACCATGTCAATCATCATCACTTCACACCATCTCATACATGACCCCTTCTACATATTATATGCATGAATTTTTGGCATGTCATCCTCTCTACCTATCCCATGAATGATTGTGACAACAGGTGAATAAAATACAATTTATAAGCAGAGGATAGTTTCTAGTTTGTCCTCCTCCATCCGCCCAATAGCTAGTGATTTCTCATTTTTCCACTTCCAACTTTCTATTCTCGAAATTCATTAGCAGCTAATTTTATCGATAGCCACACCACACCTAGAAGTTAAAGAAATTATCATATACACTACTACATTAATGAATTCTACGTTATTTGTTATTGTAAAGTCAAATAACAAACAATGTTAATTGGGTTTAGCAGTGTATATAACAATTTCTTTGACTTCCAGGTGTGTTGTGACTATTAGTAGAATTAACTACCAAAATGAATTTCCAAAATAAAATGTTGGAAGAGAAAAAATAGGCAATCACTGGATATGGAGTGAGTGGAGGAGGACAAACTTATAGTGATCCTTTCCTTATCAAATTTCTTTTATTCACCTAATGTCACTATCAATCATGGTCTAGGTAGAGGAGATGACCTACCATAAATTCAATCATATAATGTGTAGAAGGGTCATATGTAGATGGTGTGAAACGATGATTACAAACATGGTAATCGAAAACCACAACTCCCTCCCTCCTTCCCTCCCTTGTAAAATAATTATGTTTTGCGAGTCATAAAGCCAAAATATGGAGACAATTATCACCAAATCCAACGTACAATTATGCATGATGGAGAATCTCTAGCGCTTTCCCTTGTTAATATATTTAATAATCTCAATATTTATTTAAAAGTATCAATAGTATTTCGACGACATCACATTGTTCAAATCTCATGGTCGAATACTATTGATACTTTTAAATAAATATTGAGATTATTAAATATATTAACAAGGGAAAGCACTAGAGATTCTCCATCATGCATAATCGTACGTTGGATTTGGTGATAATTGTCTCCATATTTTGGCTTTCTGACCCGCAAAACATAATTATTTTACAAGGGAGGGAAGGAGGGAGGGAGTTGTGGTTTTCGAGGGGAGGAGTCATTCAAAGGTTATGAAAGTGGTTCATTAACAAAGGCGCGTGTGACATGTATTTTCTTTAGTTTAAAGGTTCGACTCTCGAGCTCCACTCAAGTAGTTTTGTGTGACACATATTTCTTTTGGTTTACATCTCAACTCTCGAGCTCCGGTCCAGTAGTTTTAGTTGTGATCTCCTAAAAGCTTTTATAGCAATATTTTTGTTAAGAAAATGGAGAACTATCTTCACGGGAGAGGTTAAGGAAGGGAAGTGAAGTGGTAGGAATTAAATTTCTCAAAAGAGGTGCAGGCTCAATTAAGCTTCACAAAATCTCATATGAGATAAATATGACTTCTATGTGACATTTGTATTGAATCATCTATTTGTTGTGTTATATGAACATAATTGGTGCACATATCTAAAGAGTCCAAATGCTCATTCAAGACCATATATGTAATCCTCATCTAACTTAGCCAGGGATTTGCAATACTATATTTGAGTTGGCTAGCTCCAATTCAAGATATTATGGTTATCCAAGAGGGGATATAAAAAATGAAAAGAAGGATGTTGTTGTAGGTTATCCAAGTCGGACATAGAACCAGTGGAGAAACCTAAGGAAAACCTATGTTTCCAGGTCAAACCTTTGTAGAGGTTCCAGTACCTAAGAGTAAAATCCAGTTTGGGGTTGTTAAATTCTAATTGTACTGGTAATTGTGCTAGGGGGGAGAAATAGGATGTAATTTCCTCTTCTCACGGTTGGGAGTCTTGTTTTTCATGTGGATTCAACCAAACATATTGTACATATTAAATGATGAATCTCGCTCTCCCAATCATTTCTAAATCACCTATATCACCAAGAAAACATGTTTTAAAAGAACATACTTTAGTATGGGAAAGACCTTAGGTTTCAAATATTACAAGAAGGTTTTTGATATCGTTGAGAGAATGTGGAAAATAGAATCCATAAACAAATTATTTTTCAAAACATATTACTTTCAAAGTATCACCAAGGAATGTACAAGGGTGTTCAATGAATTAACGCTATTTATTTAAATTCCATGATGTATATCTTACTCATAATTTTAACAAATTATTAAATAATGGTCAATGTGATTAGCGATTAGCTATGGCATGTGGCAAACACATTACTTTAAATGGAAAACCTTCCCTTGGTGAACTATGAAGTGATGGTGATGCTTGTTGATTACATTTGGCCAATGCTAGCTTTCAAACAAATCAGTTAAAAATTAAGATTTATATGGTAAGGTTTTTCTTTTGATAAAACCAATTCTTTTTTGTGGAGTGAGGAACATACTTTTGGCATGTGTGGCTTCGAGGAATTTTAGGGAAACCATGTGTGGAAAGGGACCTAATGTTAAACTTCCACCATATCCCAACTGACATAAAAAGTGCCATGATTAAATACAATCTTTTCATATAAATGTTAGCAAGCCTTCCAAAACAGCTCATAGCTGGGTTGGTGGGGTATGAATGAACCCTATCAGAGAGTGTGGACCCTCTTAATGATGCAGGGTGAAACCTTTAGATTATTTGTGTACAAATGGTAAAAATTCAATTCATTGCAAGTTCAAGCATAGAATGTAGTAGAGATTGGTATTCTTCTATATATTTAGAATCGCTATTCTCCCTATAGAGAAGCCTATAAGAGGAATAGGACTACTTAGGTGTCCATGAAAAGGAACGATAAAGGGTAGTGTCACAATCTCAATGATCCTAGGTAAACTAAAATGAAATTATTTATTGGCAGTATCATGACCTAAAGTGGACCAATAATAATATAAACATAGCTGTATCTCAGCAGGAATGAAAAGGCCAAGGGAAAAATTGCATGTGCTCATGCTGGCACATTCAGCATACCAATTTCTAGATATCAATATTTTATCCATATCCAACTGCCTGCTAACCATTACAAAAGGCTTCTTGGACACTCCTGATTCTTCAAGCTTTACCAGACCATTTGTTGGCACAGACTTGTTGGGTGCATATTGAAAGGTATACGCTTTTAAGTACAGTTAATTTGCTCCCTTTCAGGCTCTATTTATGACAGTTTGCTATGAGACAAAGGATATCTGTTGCCATAACTCTAGTGGGCTTTCTTATAAGTTTTTTTTCGCTGTATTTTCGGGTTCAGAATGTACCCACAAACCCGTTATTATGAAAAGGAAATTTACAGTGCCAGTGTGAGATGGAGATGCTGTTACTGTTTGCAGAAGTTTGTAGCCATTAATTAATTAATTTCTAAGGTTCTGATCATTATAAAATAAGCTTTTAGGCCATTGCCTCTGCATTGCAATCTGTTGTGTGGAGTTAGATTCTAATATTTTCAAAAGCATTTCTCTTTTTGGTACTTATTCTAATAACGTATGCACATATAGATACTGTGATAGATGCAAGTAATAGCTGGGAATAAATATAAACCATAAACCATAAAAATGTTTCCGCGCAGAAATCAATTCAAAAATAATCTACAGAAGATGTAGGAAATAAGAAGGCTCCCTCAAGCAAGAAAACATAAAAGACAATTATTCACCAGGTACACACATCAATTTTATGGTTAATGTTATCTTTGTAATGCGTTTGGTCATAAGTTTGTTGAATGCAAAATGGATGTAAAGAAAAGGAAAAATGACTCAAGAAAATACAAAAAACAATTTCGCCAATTCTTGGTCATACAAAGTGTTATTTATGTGATAACTTTGGCCACAAAGCCAATTATTGCAAGTTGCCATATACTTTAAATAAATTTAAACAAAATATGGAAGCAACCCCAAGCAGACGAAACAATGAGCCAAATGGAAATGAAGACAGC